>MU790560.1:0-114362 GCA_027886635.1 Lentinula boryana
TTCCCGCTGATCTTACGTAATTTCCCGCATCTGGGTATTTTTGGCTGTACCCGTCAAAAACCCGCACCGTTTTCCGTTGCAGCCGATCAGGGCCTTAGGCTCCTTTAAATTTTATGTCTTGCGTCTGAATCCTTACTTATTAATGTACTACATACGCCCGCTTGATCCTTCCCAGACCGTATATGTAGAAATATGATCAACGTTGTTCTACGTAGATATAAGTTAGCGTAGTTATAATGTATTAACTGTTCTGAAAGACTCGCCCTCAGATGTACACGAACGGGTGCAAACAACTGAGGGTATAACGAGTCAGCTGATACGTATAAGTAGTTGAAAATTTTATCTGAAACTTTTCCCGCTCGCCCGAAACGCGACGAGCGGGAGTATATTCAAAACCTAGAGTCCATGAGCCTGAGGGTGGTATAGCCTCGTCCCTCCGATCGGGGCTTTTCCTCTCCCCTACCATACGCTCGACAGTATAGCTTAAAAGGACTCATAGCATAATCGACACTCTCAGATTTACACCCCTTCGGTGTGTTCTGAGAGTGAGTACAGATTGTACCTTTACCCCTGTAGGACAGCTAATAATGTTTATTTAGAGAGGTTACTTACGAAGTGTCTTACAGGTAGATATCACTTTAATACGAGATTTGCACCCCTTCGCTGTGTTCTGAGAATAGGTTACTTATGAAGTGTATCACAGGTTATGGGCCCCGTCCGCTGCTGAACCTACAGAACGACATTTCTTTATACTTGAATTAACGCCCGAAATCCTGAATCTAAAATGGCGAGCAATGGTGCTATCCCTCCTCCCATTCCTGAGGTTCCTGAGGACCAGAAGTTTGACGGTGGTGTCCGAGTCAGCTGGGCTCCAGTCAAACGAAAAATTACCCACTCGTTGCGAGCCCAATGCCTTACGGGATACATCGATGGTTCCATAAAGAAACCCACGACTCCAGTGCCCTCTACGACTTCATCCGATCTCCAGAAAGCTCCCGAAACTCCTCCGGAGACCTCTGTCTATTCCAAGAATTTGTCACTCGAAGAATGGACGTTCAGGAACAACCGGACGAAAGGAGTAATCGAGGCATACGTTGATGATCTCACTTCCCTTATTTCAAATGCGGATTCACTGACGGCCACCGAGTTGATGGACGCTTTCGAGATGGAGTACGCGGCGAATGATGAGATGAGGAAGATCTTGTTGGAACGAAAGTTGAGGTCGTATATGTTTAGGGGAGGGGAATCAATCGAAAGCTTCTTCAAAAACCTGCGCATCTTGCGTAAGGAAGCCGTCGAAGCTGGAAACGAAGTTGACGACTCAGCCTTCCGTCAAATCATCCTTGCAGCCTTCCCTTCGAGAGAATTCGACACCATAATCCAAACTGCATCCTTCTCCCCCCAGAACAAAACGGCTGCCTCGGTCATCCAACACATCACTTTCTCGTACTCGAGAGTCGAGGAGAGGGTTAACAAATCGATTGGAGGTGACCAGATCGGATCTCAGGCCCATCTCGCTTCGAAAATCGAGGAGCTGGAGAGAAGGCTTGGCGCTCAACTAGCTGTGAAGAGTGCGAAGTCAGATAAGGAGTGTACCAACTGTGGGAGGAAAGGTCACACCAAAGACGATTGCTATCGAAAGGGCGGTGGCAAGGAGGGTCAGTATCCCTCCTGGTGGAAAAGGAAACCACTTTCCCGAGGTTAGGTGGACTCTGGCGGCCTCTAGGCCAGTCTCACAGTGAAATGGTGGTGAAGAGTTAAAGAAATACGTAGGGTCGACCTAGAGTACGAATCAGTGGCAAGAAAAAGAATGAGAGCGACGGTCAAACGAAAGCTAATGAAAGAAAATACTCCTCAATAGGAAATGCGCAGATCAGGCCGTCTATGCGTGACGAAGTCGACCACAATAACCTTTGTCGATTCCAAATTGCTCGTGCTGAGCCCAGGCTGTTCGTAGACGCTATAGGCTCGGAAATTCAAGGTAAGATGGCCGTACACCGTTCTAAGTCACTACGTGACAGGAATATTGATGCAAACTTTGAGCTAATTTGACAGAATTGAAGGCTTTGAAGTTTTACAGGACAGTGTAGTAAGACTCTTACTACAGTACTAGCAGTGTCCGGCGATGAGTTTAACACGCTACTAGACGCTGTGTGTGCTCGCCTGAATTGAAGCTTGGTCACCTTGAGTGATCTGTATAGGTGGCTCCTCATACTTACTATTGTATTGGCAATTAAGTAATTCACCGTGTGCAATTCCGCGTCGAGCTCCCCATTAGGAGAGCAGATTTATTTTTGAACAATCCTGCAGCTCGCTCACGAGCCTACGATGGAGTCGGATTACGTTGTGCCCATAAAATCATCCTACTCAATTTAATGAGAGCCTGAGGTCAGTACTTCAACCAGAATTCTTTAATGTATTCGAGTCAGGAGGTTTCTTGAAGGCCTCGTGTACTTACTGCATAGTCCAGGTAGTTGATCGGGAATCAGCTGGCTCAGCGCTCCGAAAGTAGGCTCCCATGAAAGTTGATCTGCCCGAGCTGCCAATAATAGGATCACTCTGAGGCAGAAGTTGAAAACTGCTATACCTATTTAGTAGTCACAAAAAAGTCTATACCAATACTCAGCTATAAAACAGCTCTCGATTCCACTGTTCTAGCAGTCAACGACTTGAATTCGCTGAAAACAAGCATGTATCTCTCGTCTCTCTTCTTGACTCTAGCCCTGAGCCTTACCAGCACTGTCGTCGTCGTTCGAGGCAATCCAGCACCGTCTTCCAATAGCAACAGCCTGAGTAATCTCCTACTCGCTCCCCGCGCCGACTGTGGGCCTATCAACGGAAACTGCTACGACAATGGCTGCGACGGGGATAAATCCTCTGACGGTCTTCATTGTATTTCCGGGGAATACGCTGGGTGTCCTTGTGGTTATGGGTGTAACAAGAACTATGTCGGGCCTTGTGATGCGTTTGGGTGTAATGGGGTGAACAATGTGTGTACGGGGACGTATGTAGGATGTTCGTGTGTTGATGTTTGAATGCTTCGACTCAGAATGGTAGGTGAAATTGGTTGATTTTTTTGTTTTTGTTTGACATTGAATTTTTTTTTGCATGTTTAACAGGTCACAGACTCAGTCGGGGTTTCTTTTTGAAAGTATCATTGACTCAATTGAGTTTAGGACTGGGGAATAAGTAGTCGACTACTAGGACTTTCGGGTGGTCCTGTAGACGTTGGGAATTTTGCTCGTGTATTGATTAGTTGTAAACAAATGTTGGTGATATGCATCGCTATTTGAAACAAGTCAAAACTATAGCAGGTAAGGAAGTTGTCAAAGCTGTGACTAGGAACCTTCATTTGGCAAGGGTATTCAGTTTTGTCAGAAGGGTGAGCTACCTCAGGCTCCGGAAGTGTGGTTTTTCACGCTGGCGCCGCACCATGCTGCTATCCCCCCAGCTGTTTCTTGCATTCATGACAGACAGGAACAGACGAACCAACCAGGATCAAGACCAAGTGAGGTAGTAGGGACTGCCAAAGTTTCATGTCATGTCCACACCGAGATACGAGCGTTTTTGTTCTGCACACACTATGAGCCTTATTTTTTCGAATAACTGAACTTACTCTATAACAGTTCATCTACATTCCATCATGGTGGTCTGTATCTAGCCGTGACATAAGATGAAGGAGATGTCAGGTTGAATATGTGCAGTCGAAACAAGGAATTTATAAAGCTGGATGTAGTTCAACGCTCCCAATCAATAGGCTGAATTGTTGTACAAACACAGACCGAAAGAGGATGAATTCAAATTCGACCTGCGATTAAGCGGTGATAACCGTATTAGGTGAACTCAGACAGGACAAAACAGGCGACGTACCGAACCAGCGTCACACGTAGCTATAGTGAGTCGAGAGTTTGATAAATGGAGGGCGTTATAAAGCTCGAGACTGTATTTTCTTTTTGAGTTTCGATTGTTCATAAGCAAGTGAGCGAAGAAGAAATCGCGCTTTCGTTACCTGGTGGTGCAGTTATTGAAGCTGAGTACGAAACTGGATTGAATTCATATCGGGGACATATGGCAGTGCAGAAGCAAAAACTGGAAACTGGTGTAACAGAAATCTGAATAAACTGAAGCGACAAAGATGAAAGCGCGCCGCTGATTGTCGGGAGATGTAAGTCACTCTTCTTCTGGAAAGTGATAAGAATATTGGCGGAAGGAAGTGTCGAGAAGCCTATTGACCGTTGCCTACCAAGAAGAGGACCAATGGGGTATAAGTGACACCTGCAAAACAGCTTGAAGCACGAACTGGACATTGTAGTATGCCTACCAGCACGATAGTTATCTAGCCCTATGCCACCGGCTTGTGAAGAGCTCGCAAGTACCAGTCCTTGGCACTGGCCTGGACGATAGTCTCATGGATATTGAAAAATTGTGAACTGGTAAATAAGCGCTCAAAGTTCGTGGGTCACGACTTTATGAAAATCATCTTCTACAAGCGGTTAGACGGGCTACGTCCTTGGAAACAACCTGCTCCAGTTGTACAAGCAGAGATCTTGTACCTACAACAATGGTTTCTATGTATGCAACCCTTTCCCTTTGGTTCGACTCTGTACAAAGACCTTTTTTCCGTCACCGTCGTAACGGTTGCCACTCAGTTTGACTTCTCTCCTGACCTTCCCTTGGGTATATATACACAGCGAATTCATGCTACCGCTTAGATTCGTTCTGTGCCAATCCACAATCTCTCTCTCGCTATCTTAGTCTACAAGCCGACCTCCCTCGATCTAACTGCAAATGGATCATACCATAGTCCACTCTCAAACTCCGTTCATGACCCTCTCCAAGGAAATCATCACCCTTATTGCGGAAGAGATCCTAGCCAAAGAAGACTGCTCTTATTCGCATCAACTAGAAGCTTACAGAGTCCTCGCACATCTCACTCTCACATGCAAAGCTTTCTATCTTGCGTTCAATGGATTCCTCTACGAGAACATCACTACCTTACACAAGTATTTTAACGCAGGAATCATGAAGACGCTCGCTCTATCGGACGAGGAAAGAGGTGCATTATCTCACACGTTGAGGTCTCCGCATCCGGCATCCTTTGTCAAATATCTGCAAATTGTGTCTACAAGGGATTTGTTCATAGCATCCAGCATCAGGGCTCGAATTCTCAGCAAGCTTGATTGTTCTGAACCCCGAGAAGGAGGGCTTGAACTAGACGAAACGGATTGGGCAGACGCGGAGAGAGAGATGGAGAGAATAGGTAAGACAGAAGGCTGGACAGAAGAATTTAAAAGAATGTACGCGACAAAATCGCAGTGCGAAAAATATCTTCAAACATTGGCGAGGTTCCAGAATCAAATCCGATTGGTGTTGCACAATATTGCGAAACACGGTTCTGCGTTGTATCGTTTGGAGATTCGCTGCGAGCTTGCTCCTCTGCCGTTTTTGTTCGAACGTTCTCTTGATCTGTCGAGGCTCAGTTCGTTGAGAGAGTTGGTTCTTGGGCCATCGTTTCCTCAAAGGAATCTTGGAGAATGTTTAGTTCTTTTAGTGAGAATATTCCATTATCTGGATCCAATCCCACGTCTCAATCATCGATTTTCTTGGATAGGAAAAGATTTGTAGCACTTGTCGGAATCTAGTTTCTCTAGAGCTCAATTGGGATCAAATTTTCATGTGTGCTCGTAAGCCCTAGCTTGCTCTGCTAAGCTCACGACCGACGTTTTCGTTCCTAGCCCGACCCGATATTTCCTCCCAAGTCCTTTCCACCTTACCAAAAAATTGTCCTGGCCTCGAAGAAATTACCCTTCGCCTCAAATCCAGCGAAGACCCCGACTCATGTGTTCCCCTTCAACAAGTCTTCGACTCGCCAGATTTCGTCTTTCCCAAACTGAACAAATGTCATTTGTACATAAACGAGATCATCGACCTCACTGCTTTCTTCCTACGACATCCCGCTATCCAATATCTCAACTATTACAATCGCTTTCACGAATATATCAACGATCCTCGTTTCGGGAAAAGGCTCGAGCCGGGGCAGGTTTTCCTCCCTAATTTAACATACTTCGAGGGGTTCGCTTTGAATTTTGTCGCGATATGTTGTAGCGATCCGAATTCGGAATCGGTCTTTCCTCCGCTTGATACTGTGGAAATCAATCTTGATGAAGAAGAAGAAAGATTGGGGTCGGAAGATGGACTTGAGCTGCAGGTGGCCTTTGTCGATGCTTTGAGGAGCACGAGTTTGACTGTAAAGAAGTTAAGTCTCTGGCCCAACTTTGATATCAGGGAGGACAGAGGGCTTCCCTTGGATGTTATCATTGCCATAATTCAAGCGTGTCCAGGGCTTACCCACTTTGAGTGTACATTCGATGCATTCGATACACATGCGCCTTATAAATCTGTACGTCCTTCTACCTGCACTCCTTTCGATTATGTTCGCTCATTGTTGGACTCTCCAGGGCCATCAATCGTTTTACAATTCCATCCTCTCCCATCTTCCTTTACTTGAATCGCTCACCGTCTACTACGAGTACGCCCAAGACTCTTTTGATATACTATCAGCAGAGGCTCTGCGACGGGAGAAATCGATACACTGCGAAGCTATATTGAACTCTTTGATGTATACGCGGCAGAAACATGCGTCGCAAAATAGGCAGACAATCAATCAGGATGGTTTCGCTGGGCAGGATGATAAGCAAGGTGATAGGCGGGGTGACATGCAGGATGATGAGTTGAGGCTAGAACGTGTGGAAGTTTTAGCACGGATGGTGGTTAGGTCTCTGAATGATGACAGTGACGACCTCCAGGAGCGGAGGTTCTGTTTTGTGTACGAGGATGGTGGGATTGTAGAGCTTAATCTTAATAAATTATTGTAATTACACAAGGTTTACAAGTGCAACAGGTATTCGGTGGGACCGAGTCAGCGATTGAAGGAGTACCAACCTCCTAAGGACCATTACTACTTTTTGAATCCAATATAAAGCTAGAGGAGTAACAGCAGCAGCAGCATGGCGCAGTGGTAGCGCGCGGGGCCCATAACCCCGAGGTCACTTGATCGAAACAAGTTGCTGCTAGAAAGTATATTTTTTTCAACGTTCCTTGGTGAGTATCATCAGCTCAAAACTTTTGTGTACCAAAGATAAGTTTACCAGCTTACTATTAGTTCCGTGAATTTGGTGAGAGATAATTCCCAGTTTCGTCCTCTTTTTCGCGTAGTAATGGATTGCGTTGCATCGTGTTTCCCCAGGTTTCATACACAATCTCTTGCATCGTGTTGTTTCTATTGTTTTTTCAACTGACATTACACCACACTGGCCCCACTGGCCTCCCTCCGAACATGGATATGTAACAATTGGCGGGAATTGGAAACAATGCCAGTGCCAGCCGGAGGCACGCTTTTGTTCGATTTTAGTGATGGAGCTCCGAGAGAGCCTATCGTAGGTCCCTTTATAATCTTGGCCGTCGCGTCGTTTTTATCTTGAACTCTCCCGGCAAATCTCATATTGATATCTCTTTATTCTATCATGCACACCTACGACGCTCCCTCTCCTTCTCCTAATAATAATCATATTGCAGCTGCGGTCACTCGTCCCTCACGTCCGTCACGAACGCGGTCCTTACCTTCCCGGATCCATTCTACATCGCAGGTCTTAGCGAGTATATCTGAGGAATACGGGGATGGTAATGATCATATCACCACCACCGCCAGTGCTAGTACTCAGCCAACTGCCCAACCGAAACTTGAATGGTCCAAATCTGATCCCACTCCCATTTCCAGCGGCAATTCTAATGCTTCTGGTAATGATAACACTCGCCCAAAGAACAAAGCGAAACTAAGAATCCGCACAAGTCCAAAGTCGACAAAACCAAATGCGTCTAGTCAAAGCTATCATGATCGCGATTGTGGAATATGGCAAGTCACTCTCATGCCGCCTTGTTTAATCTCTAATCGAATATCGCTTACAGTTTTGACCCCGCCGTCAGACCCTCCCGCACGAAGTGCTGTGGAAAAATGTTTTGCGAGGAGCATTTGCATGATGTACGTGTCTCTTTGAACGCTTGAGCATGTTGCTAAGTATCTATTTATCAATTTCAGTGGCTCAACGGATCATCGAACCACTGTCCTGTCTGCGCATCAAAATGCCATCCAGCAACGGGTACTATCTCACTTGCGCCTCCTATGACCCCAACTATACATAACTCCCCATTGACTACTCCTCCTCTTCCTCGTACTCCGCCTTCCCCTGGTCCTCCACATACTCTTTCTACACCCTATTACTCCCAGCCTCTCCTCGTACAAACCCCCTCCCCCATCCGACCCTCGTCGACGTATTTCACTACCTCTCCTGTCTCTGAGTCAGACTCGAGCTCAAAGCAACCTCGAATTTCCTCTAGTCTCTCAAAGAATGAAAGCAACGATGCTCAGAGTCCAACGAAATTTACTACTACCCCTTTGACACAGATTCAGAGTCCTTCCCTTCCCTCTCGCAGTCCTAGATCCCCGACCCTACTCCCGATGCTCAACGCTGTCAGCCAAACCCTCACTCATAAACTTGCTCGTGGGCTCGCCAGACGGGAGACGAACGATGATACGACATATGATTCTTCAGCACTGACAACGCAGGATCCACCTCTGAATGGAAAGCTTCCTCCGAGCTTCAATCGTTCTCAATGGAGTCCTTTGTGGCCCAAGAGTCCGAGTTTTTCTTTTTCGTCAAATTCATACTATTCCTTCGACTTTCCCTTTGATTTTGATTTCGATTTCGGGCCTCACTCTCACACCACTAACAATAACCATCGCCCTTCGTCTCCCTTTCCTACATACTCCTCATATCCTACTGATACTAGGGCTCAACACGACTGCAGGGGAACTGACGCCGATGCCCTCGTCCGGGATCTGACGGAGGTTGGAAGGAAGATGTTCTCGAGGGTGTTGAGCATGGTCGGGATGCTGCTGGTTTTGCATGTGCTGTTTCTCGGGAAGACGACCGTCACGATCGGTTCTGGTGTAAGTACTACCAGTCGTCAGATGATGGAGTGGGCTGTGGATGCATATGGTTGCGAATGAGGTTGACTCTTCGTGAGATTATCGGCCTAGCATACTCATAATGGCTCGGCTGAAGTACCCTGAAGTTGATTTATTGCTGGTTTTTTTCTTCGAGCCGTGGCTAAGACTCCATAGCACATGCTCATATTGACTCCTTCGTTCCGTGTACATCTTTATCACTAATCTGTTCACTCACTGTAGCACAGCTTGTTTCAATAATAATAATACTTGCCCCGTAGTTAGAAACTTGTACAAATTTAGTACATACTGTAATGCTAATAATGTGTTATAATGTAATTTAATGAGATATTTGAGGATCCGAGGGATTGATAATCGGAACCACTCAAAGGCGAATGCGGAGGAAGAATTCGTCCCTCTGTAAGTTTCAAACCCAGAACGTCACAGACTGGTTCCGTGAAAATCGAGTATTCTTCGCTCTGAATCTAAGCAAATGACTATTAGGACCACCCCGACATTCAGTCCAGTTGTCCATACCTTTCATCATGATCATCTTGTTTAAGCTTTTTAGAATCACAAACGCGGTATTTAAGACATGGTCATTCACCAAACTGCCACTTGTTGCGGAAGACTAAGAGCTTCAATACCAGAACATAGTCGAGCGCTCAGTGGGTGTGCAATGCTGAATGGACAGTGATTTCATAGATTACCTGTAAGTCCCCACTCTACCATCTTATCATAGACAAAAGTTCTTCAGTAGGGTAGACTTGTTTCAACCACCTTTCCTGCTCAAACACACAAAAGGAATTATCAAATTCCGGTATTTGTGGACTGACCCAATGACCTTCTCATTGTCCAACTGCTTGACCATTGCGATACTCGAACCAAGGTGGATAATATCCTGACCATCCACAGTCAATAAATAAACCACAGTCTCCCATCCTTCCCAACAATGACATTCCGAGGATTAATATCCTGATGCATTATAACTAGCGCCTCAGAATCGCCTTCACTGGCAACTGCTTTGTCTGACGGACGTAACGGCGTAGTGTAAATGCAACACCAATCTTTTACCATATGGTATAAGTCGACCAGACGTCGGCAAGGAGTTGGCCCTCAATGTAATCTTTAACGATAACGAAGTTCCCCCATTGGCGCATTCGTGGAACAGGAATTGTTGTCTGCGCAAATACTAGGTTCAAGCTGGTTCAAGACGTTGGCTTCTGTAGCATCCGACGCGATAACATCCATATCTGTTGACGCTTTGGTCGCTGTACCAGGTGTAAGTCTCAAGCCAAGCGACGAACTAGAAAGCAACTTTGATATCTCTACGTTTGACTAGTACCAGTATGTACTAGTAAGTAACAGTAGCGAGCCGAAAGATCTTCCGAATGCTTCGGACATAGGGATGGAGTGCGGCGGGAAAGACTAAGGAGGGATTTTGAGGCCTAGAGGCCCTCCATGTTCAATTCAGATGGGCATTGGTGACTGTTACTCGGTATGTGACTGTGACTAACTATGCGAATCCGGTATGAGAGAACTTACAGTCTCTTGACTTTCTGCTATCGATTGTCAATTAAATCAGCTTTCGTGTTTTGACTACGACTCAATCGCCAAATAATCCAAGAGGTGCGAACTCTCAGTCGTTTTCTTTTTTTTTACATGAACGTTTCCCGCCGACGGAATCATCGACGGAAGTATGAAGGGGTGGCTATCCGTGGACAGTAAAAGTAACGACGGATCATCCGCAGGCGGCTAACTGGCATCACCACCTTGATTTAGCTTGACTTTCCTGAGATACTTTAGCTTGACTTTCCTGAGATAACGAGAGTTGTGTATAAAACGCGATCGTAAATCCACGATTGGCATTCCTTTGCTGCTGGTCAGCCACATTCGACATTCAAAAAAAAAAAAAAGAACTTTGCTGGTCAACGAAGCGACAAAAACTCCTTGTTCATCATCTATTATCCACCTACGATGCATCTACGTGCTAATACATTCTTCTCCACCCTCTTCGTGAGCTTACTTTTCATCGCGAGCACTTTCGCCATACCCATCCGTCGAGACTCAAATTCTGTGTCAGATTCTGTGAGTTGATATTCCCTTCTTCCACCTGACCCTTTTTCCGGGCACTCATTTTTGTTCTTGTACTTACTTGAAGCATGACATCCTCTTGGACGCGCAGTCAGCCAAGCTAGTGGATCGTGATGTGGTACCGCAATCGATCGATGCTCGGGCTGACCCCTCACCATCTTCCAGCCAATCCACTCCATCTCCAACGATGCCACTCGAAGCCCAAGTGACCCTCTCCGGCAGCCCCTTATCTGAAGAAGACCGGGCTGCGCTCAAATCTGCTATCGAAAAGATGTTGAACTTGAAAGCTGCACTCTCGCTGTTTAAAGGCTCAGTCGTAGATCTCTTAAAAGACACTCGCCCGAAGCTGAATATCAAAGCTGTAAAAAACGTGAAGGAGATTCCGGTAACTGTCATTGATTACGAGCCGTCGTCGGGAAAGAAGTCGACTAGTAACACGGAATACCAATTCAAGTTCACATTTGCTGGTAAACCGGCGGGGCCTGACACTACATTCGACTTTGGCGGATATTATTTTAGCGGATTCATCGAACGAGCCTCTCTCAGTAATGGTGGCAAGCAGCTTACTGGGTCCTTTTATGGGCGGGATACGGAAACGGGGTCATGGAATAAGCTTGTGTGGTTTACAGCTGGGCAGGTAAGCTTTTCGAGTTTTTTTTTTTTCGCAATTTTACGTAAATGTGATTATAATCAAAAAAATTTCAGGGTAAAGTACGAGGCCACTTTACGGACCTTCTGGACTGTTGGGCCGCTGAATGGGTACAGATCAAGAAGAAGCTTGGTATGGGTAAGAACCTTCAGAACCTAGCCAGATGTCCGGGCCACTTCTTGGGGTAAGCGGGAGGGTCGAGGTTGATTTTTGATTTTTGATTCTTGATTTTGCACTGCTGGCTGGTGCTGGGTTTTATAGGCAGCCATATAATACAGGGGTTGTATTATACCGTATTATACCGTATCTGCAATCTTTCGACTGGGACTGACTTTGCACAAACACCACAATATCAATTATTAAGCGCCTTGTGAGCGCTTAACTATGAATCTTTTCGGTTTTTCCTCATGCGTATACGCTCCTGTGTATCTAATCTTCAAATCATCTACTGCTACTAATCCAGCTTTCTGTATGGAGTCGCATCAAACATACGGTATGATATGGACTCAAATTACAAAAAATTAGCTCCCAAAGAGGTGGAAAATTGGAATGACCGAACGAGATTGACATCCAAAGCTCTGAATTGTTTTGTAATTGAAGCTGAGATTGCTCCAAAGAGCACAATTCCGGACTGCATACACGCCTAGGATTATTATTCGCATTCCTGAAACTCGAGAGTCAACAAAGCCTTTAGGAGATAACTCAAAGACAGAGGAGAAGCAAAAGGGGAGGCCCAGGCCCTGCACTGCTGAAACCGAAGTTTATGTGTTGCACATAGTACTTCAAAGTTGACTATTTGTTGAACCCATCTTTCCTTTGGTACCATATGGAGCCTCCCTTTGTTTTCGCTTTATCGGAAACTGCTCTGCCGTTTGGCGGAACATATCTCATATAACTCGTCTTTCGTCAGAGCCTCCCTTACCCCGCTTACCCCTATTTTCTTGCACTCCCGGTTCACATCAACCTCCAATACCCCTGCTCCTGCTTCAACCAAGCGGAAGTTGATTCTGAAGTTGTGAAGTTCTAGATGTCAAGGTCTCGAACCCGGTATGCTCGTTCCCCAGTCCAAGTCTTACGCAGCTTGCTAACTGACTACGCAGCCACAAATTTTCTGGACCACATACGGGAAGCACTGACTCTGCGATTCGTTCACGCGAGTCTTCCGATTCTTCGGATAAACCGCTTGTACACCATCTCCGTTCAAATAACTGGGCTCAAATGGCTCTTTCGATTTCCTATCTATCTTCCGTCACCTCCCGTTCTTCATTTCCTTGTCTTTCCATATTCCTGACTTCCTGCCCCGCTCTGGCCATTTCCGAGTCCCCCTGGCATCTCCTGTGTGGAATGTCTGAGTTCCCTGCGAAATTTGCTGCCTTGAGCTGTCTTGAGACTTTGCTCGCGCGTTGATGAGACCAAGGCACTAAGACAGTGGAACTGAATCAGGAGAGCTAGTGGCTTATAAAAAGCGACCTCTTCGTCTCGTTTTCGACCAACTTATCTCAAATAACAACATCTATCATGTCTACACGACCAATGCTTACCCGTGCTCCTAGTGATTCGCCATGGACACTTTCTAACCAACCTCGCTTCTCACAACGCAAATGGCGACCACTTCTCATGCTAACATTGCTTGCTTGCTCTACCGTCGCCATTTTCAAAATTGGCCTACCCGCTAGGTCATCCATAACTTCTCATATCTCTTCCGCGGAAGTCTCTAAAGCCCACCCATCCACCCTCACCTACTCAACACACCCTATCACTCGCTTGATGAAAGAGGCCGAAGAGCGTTTTCAAGCCAAAATCAAAAGGCAGTCAAAGACCTTACCTCAGGCTATAGAGGAATACAAACGTCGCTACGGCATGGCCCCGCCCAAAGGTTTCGACGCCTGGTGGGAGTTCGCTAAAAAGAACGACGTCGTGCTAGTTGACGAATATGACACCCTCATGCGCGACTTGGCTCCATTCTATGCCCTGCGAGGTCAGAAAGAGTTTGGTGACTACACTGACGACGATGAAGACCCATCCCGTCCCGGCTCGGGCTTAGACCCTCACGGATGGGCGTTAGGTGGTGGTCCTGAAATGCGACGACGTATAGCCGAAGTCGCCAGTGTCGCCTCCATCGATATGGTCCAGGTCCGTAAAGGAAATCTCTCCACCGTCTCAATCAGCAAGGATGGATTCGTCGATGACGAAGTTTCTGCCCGGGCCAAGGGACTGAAAGCCATGCTAGGCAGTTCCGCTGCAAATTTACCTGATTTCGATTTCCCCGTCAATGCTAAAGCGGAAGGGAGAGTCATCGTTCCTTGGGATCGATGGACGGTCGCTGGTCAGGGCGGAATGACCGGCGAAAAAATCGGACTTGGGATGGGAAACAGGTCATATATGGAAGATACTGCTCCTCACGATACTAAGGACACTATTCACCCTCTTGCTTCTTTTCACCCTGATTGGAGAGGAGCAGGAAACGTTTGGGACAAATGGAGACGTACCTGTCCGCCTACATCCCCTGCCCGGAAATCGTATGCCAGCATTCGCAGTGCATTGATCGATGGTGCTACTACCTCTCATAACCTTGCTTCGGAAGGGACTACTGGTAAGTTCCATCTTCATACGTTTTCACTCAGCTTTTCACACTTCATCTCGTGCAGATTCCTCCGTACCCGCCCAGTTCGCATTCTCCGCCTCAACCTCGTTTAACTCCGTGTCGTTTTGCGACCAACCCCACCTTCACTACACTCAGGGCCACTTTTTCAGTGACTGGCGTACTTTGGACGATCTTTACCCTGTTCTCAGCCCCGCCCGAGCGAAGGGATTTGGCGATATCAAGATTCCTTCACATTATTATTACGGTTCTACTCAAGCGTATACCTATGGCTGGGACAAAGAAACTCAGACGGTTCAGGCAGTTGATCGTGGTGAAGTTGCTTGGGGAGATTTGACTGACGCTGGACCTGACGGTGAAGGTGGTGTTGACGACCGTGACCTTAGTACGTTCACATTTTGGTTCTTTCATAAATGCAGAACCTAACCTCGTCCTTTTCTAGTCATTGATCCTTCCTTTGATGGTCACAACAACACGGCTAACCCGCCAAGAAATCGTAAGACCGGGAAAGAAAGCAAGCGGAACAAAGTCTTTTGGCGAGGTGCTACGACCGGTGGAGGTAACTCTCCTGCTGGATTTGCTGCTCTCTACCAACGTCATCGCGCTGTCCGCACGGCTGATTGGGCTGCTGAAGGTGACGTTGAGATTTGGGTTCCCAGTACGAATCCCATTGCCAACATCTCTTCTGCTCCCGTGGCCCCCGGCACCAAAAACAGCCCCACTGAAGTTACCGATGTTCCGCTCAAAGCACACAAAATTTCCGTTGCGACGTTGAACAAGGCAATGATGGATGTTGCTTTCGTGAAAGCGTCGAATGCGAATCAGTACCCTGGAGGGTTGAAAAAACTTCAGGAGGAACATCGATTTGCCGACGGGGTTTCCCTAGGTAAGCTTGACAATGACAATTTCGCGATGTGGTTGGTTCTGACTGCCATTTGCACAGGTGACCACTGGCAATACAAATATCTACTTGATCTGGATGGGATGTCCTACTCCGGACGATTCATGTCTTTCCTCGCATCTGACTCTGTACCCATCAAGAGTACCGTCTACGAAGAGTTTTTCTCTGAGTGGATCGAACCTTGGTTGCACTACATCCCTCTTTCATCCTCCTACGAAGAGCTCTACAATATTTTCGGCTATTTCTCTGGCATTCCTGCAGAGGTTGTCGAAGAAGTATACGGTGATGCCGTTGACCCTGCGACTGGTGCTCCTCTCTTCCCTCCTGGCACCAACATACCCGCTATTCCCGGTGCCCCTGATGGTGATGCTCGTCTACGACACATTGCTCAAGCAGGTAAAGACTGGAAGAACACTATTGCACGAAAAGTTGACATGGAGGCCTATGTGTATCGACTCGCACTAGAGTGGGCGAGGTTGAATGCAGATGATCGTCAGGCTATGACAATAAAGGTGTAAAACCGACCGTGCTCAATATCCGTTCGTTTACCCGAGTGTAGCTACGTATCTCCTTCTTCATCTTCACAACTTTGACGAGCGAAACTTCTATCCCCTTGATACCTTTCATCGATCTTGTACTTCATTCTGCCTTTTTGCTCTATCTATCTATTTATTCCTCAATGTACCCATATATCATTTAACGATACCTATGTAGCATAACTTGAACTTGCAAACAATATATCAACTCATTGCCTCTAAACAACTTTCCGTCCGAGGTGTGAATGACTTTGAGCTAACTCATTGGTCTCCTAACTGTTTTTTGGAATGACGTATTATGCCACCGCCATCAAATTTAATTTGATAATTTGATCCGGTTTGCCGAATTTGATCGAACTTGTTCTCGGGCCGTCGCAGAACTTTGATATTGTTAAATTGTCTTCTTCTCTTTAACGATAACCTCCATTCCTTTCTGGATAACCTCCACCATGAGCTCTCGTCCTATGCTAAGCCGCACACCTAGCGACTCACCGTGGACTACCTCTAACCAGCATCGTTTTCCACAACGGAGATGGCGGCCACTGCTCATGTGGACGTTGCTTGCTTGCACTACTATTGCTATCTTTCAAATTGGACTACGTGCCGGGTCACCTCCAACCACTTTTACGGTTCCCGAAGTCTCTTCATCACACCCTTCTGCACTAACTTTTTCGACACATCCCATAACTCGCATGATGGACGAGGCCGAAGAACGATTCCGAGCCAAAGTTGAAAGGCAGTCAAAAACTTTACCCGAAGCCATTGAGGAATACAAACGTCGGTACGGTATGCCTCCACCGAAAGGCTTTGATGGCTGGTGGGAATACACGAGGAAATACGATGTTGTCCTGGTGGACGAGTACGACACCCTTATGCGCGATTTGGCTCCGTTCTATGCCTTACGAGGCAAGAAAGAACTCGGAGACTACTCAGATAATGACGAGGATCCTTTACGTCCAGGCTCAGCTTTAGACAGCAACGGATGGGCACTGGGTGGTGGCCCCGAAATGCGGCGACGTATAGCCGAAGTTGCTGGCGTTTCCTCCATTGATCTTGTTCGTGTCCGTAATGGTGTTCCTTCCACCGTTTCAATCAATAAGGACGGCTTCGTCGACGACGAAGTCTCCGCACGTGCAAGAGGGTTGAAAAGTATGCTTGGAAAATGTGTTGCAGTCTTACCTGATATGGATTTCCCTGTCAACGCCAAGGCTGAAGGCAGAGTCATCGTTCCTTGGGATAGGTGGGAAGTCGCGGGCCAGGACGCCACAACAAGTGACAAAATTGGACTTGGGATGGGAAATAGGACATATATCGAAGTTATCACTGATGACAAGTCCAACAGCGCTCATCCTCTTTCTACTTTTCGACCTGATTGGAGAGGAGAGGGTAACGTTTGGGATACCTGGCGAAGAACATGTCCGCCCAACTCAACAGCACGAAAGTTTTATGCTAGCATTCGCAGTGCAATGCTCGATAGTGCCACCTCATCGAACAATCCTGCTTCCAGAGGAGGAGATGACGGCAAGTTCCTCTTTTTCATATCTTATTGAATCTCACGTTTTCCTGTTCAGGATCTGTACCCTCCTCGTTCACATTCGCTCCTTCAACTTCGTTCAATGCTATATCCTTTTGCGACCAACCCCATCTCCATTATACTCAGGGTCACTTCTTCAGTGACTGGCGGACCCTTGGCGATCTATATCCCGTTCTCAGTCCCGCCAGAGCAAAAGGTTTTGGGGACATCAAAGTGAGCTCACTCAATAAATTCTTATTTATCATTCTTAATTAAATCTACGACTAGATACCCTCTCACTACTACTACGGTTCCACCGATGCCTACACATATGGTTGGGACGAAGTTAATCTAGAGTTGCAACCGACCGACCGTGGTGAGGTAGCATGGGGAGACGAAACTGATCTGGGACCCAACGGTGAAGGTGGTGTCGATGACCGTGACCTCAGTGTGTATCAACCAATTAGCACTTGGTCTGGAATTGCTTATATTCAATTCGCGTCTAGTCATTGACCCCTCATACGACGGTCACACCAACACCGCCAATCCACCGAAAAACAGGAAGACTGGGAAAGAAAGCAAACGGAACAAAATCTTTTGGCGTGGAGCTACAACCGGTGGAGGAAATTCTCCCCCGGGCTTCGCCGCTCTCTACCAACGTCATCGTGCTGTTCGTATGGCTGGTTGGGATGTTGAGGGCGATGTGGAAATCTGGGTTCCTAGCACGACTTCGCTCTTGGCCAACTCATCAACTGCTAAATCAAGCAATCACAACGACGTTCCTCTCATATCACACAAGGTCCCTGCCGCAACTCTGAACAAGGCGTTGATGGATGTCGCATTCGTCAAAGCATCCAATGCGGATCAATACCCGGGTGGTTTGGAGAAGCTCATGGCAGAGCATAGATTCTCCGGTAGTGTTTATCTAGGTGAGCTTGAGACTGGGTTCTCATAGTATGTGATACGAGCTAATTCCTAAATGTTCTCAAGGCGGTCATTGGCAATACAAATACCTTCTCGACCTGGATGGAATGTCGTACTCTGGTCGATTCATGTCCTTCCTCGCTTCTGATTCAGTACCCATCAAAAGCACGGCTTACGAGGAATTCTTCTCTGAGTGGATCGAACCATGGCTGCATTACATCCCTCTGTCATCCTCTTATGAAGAAATCTATAATATTTTCGGCTACTTCTCTGGCATTCCCGCCGAGGTTGTCGAAGAGGTCTACGGTAATGCAACCAACCCTGAGACTGGTGCTCCCCTCTTTCCTCCTGGTACCAAGATTCCTGCTATACCTGGTGCACCTGATGGTGATGCGCGTTTGAGACGCATCGCTCGAGCAGGGAAACAATGGAAGAGGACAATTGGGCGGACGTTGGACTTGGAGTCGTACGTGTACCGACTTGCGCTGGAATGGGCGAGGTTGTGTGCGGATGACCGGGATGCGATGACGATGAAAGTGTAGATCTGCGAGACTTGGCCCATTGCTAGGGAACGGGTAGAAGTTGTGTAGGGAATGGTTGAACACTAGGCATTGTTGTCGGAGGAAGTGTAGGAATGGTTCATCCCCTCCGTCCCGCTCCTTCCCTACGGCGACTTTGACCTCTTGATCATACAATACCCCCACACCATATCTAGGGCAATGACAAGGGTGATCCGCGCGATATTTCGATACAGCAGAGTTCATCTATTCGGTGCCCGGTGCATACAAGTGGTCGAACCTGAAGAGCGCGAGATCAACGGTCACGGACGTACTTTACATGGAAACAAACTATACTCGCCTTTTGCTGAATATAATATCTGATTTCTCACAAAAAAGACCGGCGAAATAGGACTCTCGAAAATAATTGTTCTTTCCTTTTGTGCCACTCACTCTTTTTGGCTACCTTTGTCGTCGTTATTTTCATTCCCGTTGTACACCTAACTTATTCACCGTCTTACCAGCGTAATTTGGATGATTTTTTTCTGCCATATATCATTGCCAGCATCGGATTAATGATCCCGCCCGTTTGTGAAGCCACCTTCCGAAGTATTCAAGAGTCTCAAACAGTCGGAACGGATTGCACATATATGAAATCCACTACACTTCCACACTGGGCTTCCTAATGTCATACTGATCTGCATTCTTTAAATTCTGGGCTTATACTCTAGATGACCAGCGATCCAGGCCATTGTCGGATCGACCATGTAGCAGGCCAATTTGCCTTGAGCTCTGATCCAGATTGTCTGCCTAAAGTCGAAACGTGAGCACAACCATGGATTTTCCAACATGTAATTTGACTCACTCTGCGGATGACAAGTTACTTTGAAATGAAGGCTATTCTCTCCCGAAGGAATTTCCTCAAGGAGATGATTTTGGGACTTTTTGACATAACGAGGTGGAATCAACATTTCTACAACGTTCGCCGTGGCCTCGTGGAATAGAAGGGCCTTTTCGGATTCTGATCCCTCGTTCTTGACGTATTCCTCGAGCTTGTCTTGACTAGGCCACGGCTGGACAGCGTTATTGGGCACGAACAACTGTGTGCAAGCAATCAACGAACTCTATCGAGCAAAAATCAGAATATCTGACACACTTTGGAAACTGCATTTATCGCAACCATTTCATTGTCTGGAACGTGAACCTGGCACTGATGAAACGGTTGGGTAAGTGGTACAATATATATAAGAAGCTCGCCTGACCTCCCAATAGTGACTGTCATACAACCTTTAGCATGTGAAGGGAAGACGGTTGATTCAGCTTACTTGGAAAAGGCAGTGCGCTTTGCATAGACGACAACGTATGGATTCTGTTCGATGACAGTTGCTGTTGTGAGCGTACCCACTTTGTTGTATTCCTCGGCTTCAGCCTACAGAAAGTTGAATGGCAAATACTGGCCGACGACGATCGACTGGCGAACGGACGCAAAACTTACCTGCGGAGCATAATGAAATCCTACAAACTTGTCAGTTTCAGGTTCCGTTTTGGGGGAAGAGAAATGTTCCAGCCCGCGAGGTTCATGGCTTGAAGTTAGTATAGAACCCATGGGTAACGCTGATGCGGCCATTAGTTGTGCTGCTGGTATCATGACTAGTGGCGCAAGCGCAAGGAGATCAGGATAAAGAGAAAAAAGCATTGTGCAGTACAATGGAAATCAAGGCAGGGATTGACGAATGACAGAGACCAGCTCCGTAGAGAATCAGAAGCCACTAGGCAAAAGAGCTAAGGTTTATAAATATTTTCTTTCGAGTTTCACTACTGGATCTACGATTGTTTCCGTTCGCTTTCCGGCGTCGGTACCCAAGTGAAAGCTGATAGTTTTTGTGAGTGCCTTGAACTTGAACAATTTTACTGGAGGAATCTGCCTACGAGTTTAATCTTGCCAGCTCAACAGCAACCCGGCATAGGCCCACCATCTCATCCGGTACGCGTCCAATGTTGAGACCTGAGGGAACACTGGATAAAGGCAGTAGGCATCGCCAGTAAGATTGAAATCTTCGTGCCAAGTGTCCGACAATAGGCGATGTACAGCCAGCTACCCTAGCCTGGAATTACAGCCTTCCATCCCTGGAGGAGAAGCTCGTTGCACGACTCTTGTCACGTCGTTTGATATTGTCTGATGCCCGACTCGGAGTCCACCCGACGCCGTCCAGCGCGGACACTGGTAGAACCAACTCAACAAAAACGACTCGAAATCATCATAATCCTTAGCTGACGTTCCTTCAGAGATCAATAATGAATAAGGGATACTAGGTATAATTTCTTCATGTTACTCTGTGTTTTCGATGCTGTCAGCCCCGCTGAACGTTTAATGATACCGACTGGAGCTGAAACGTTGGCTATGGACCAACGTTAACCTGATTTGTTCGATCAGAATCTCCGACAGATTGGTTACAAATGACCAAGAAAAACACCATCAAACAATTTTTCACTCCACGAACTGGTACTAACCTCATGATCTCTATCCGTCTCAGCCTCACTATCAGTTTCATAATTCTTCCGCCAGGACGGCCTCCACACGTCGCCCACTCTCACACCTTGGCGGCCACCATTTTCTTCTTCCTGACCTCCATTGCCAGTCGTGCTGTCCATACTACCGCCCTTCACCTGGACAACAACACTCCCGACGACACTATATGCCTTCAGCCTACCAGTCAAAACCAGCCACGCGTATGCCTGATCAATCGCCCGGGAATACGCGAAGGGCGGATACTCGAGGTGCGCAACCAGCTTACGGGCACCAGGAGGCGAAATTGCGTATGCATGTGTGCATCGAGGGGAGTGCGACGGATGGAGTGTGTTCCAGACACCTTCGTAGGAGTATTCGACTTTGGATGAATCCAGATCATTATGCTGAGGGAATGTAATCGCTTGCCAGAAGGACTCGTTTGACCAACAGTGTCCCAAAAACACAATGTCCCAATCATCTGGCAGAACGTCCCAGATTCGGCGCAACCGATAGCGGATATCTTTCTCTACGTTGATGTCGTCCTCGAGGATGATGCTGATATGTTCGTGATGTTTGTCACGACCGAGGTTTTCGGGTGGTTGGTCAGGTTGTGATTCAGTCATGGAAGATTCACCAAGAATTTGTTCTTCGCCAGATTGAGAATCAGGAGATGTGCCGTAGTGTAAATCGATTATATTCTTTGAATCAAGTTGTTCGTCGACGACCTTTCGTCTATTGGTGATTCGGTCAGAAATGGAATTGAGATCATGATAGGATTGCACCTTGCAATAGCGGCATGTTGAATCCAACGCACTCCAGTCCCCGCTGTTCCTTCAATCTGAATTTCCTTTTCCTTTTCCTGAGAATTCGCTAGGGTCGTTAATGCAATCCTTTCCCCTTCTCCAGGTGATTCGACTCGTTCCCGTTCGTTCTTGCGGCGTAAATCCTCCTCTTGAACAATCTGCCTCAAGACTTTCAAATGCGAATGCCATACCGCTACTCGAGCAGATGTGAGATACTTGTGATACGGCAAAGTTGACGAGTACGGAGAGAGACTGAAATCTTTTGTGGCGCAGATTAGTTCCAAGTTTGTCTTCGAAATGCTGCTTTTGGGGCTAGACCCGTTTTCAAGATTAGTGAGAAAGTGAGAAAAGTATTCGCGGTCATTGTTGTCATCGACGAGGTTTGGAATCTCAGATTCCGTACGCCAAGTTCTGTGACTCCCATCGGAGTGATTGGCATAGATATCAAATGTCTTGAGGAATCCCAGTATCCGAGTCTTCAGTGATGGTTGTGAAATATATGATGCGAATCTGGATATTTCTTGAGGTGGTTCAGGCAACATAGACTGATTCGTGAACGAAGAAGTCACCGGCCATTGGAAGGGAAGTTTGACGCCTGTAAATTTTCGATTTGACTGACTAGACTGATACGGAGGGGATATTGGCGTGGACAGAGGCAGGTGAGAAGTCGAGGTTGAATGCAGTTCCAAGTCGTCAGGATAATCTGCAAGCGCAAAAAGGTCACTGTCTTCTTCTTTCTCCTTTTCTTTTGATTTTTCGTCTCTGATTCTCTGCAGCTCCAATCTCGCCCTCATCGCCTCCTCCCTTAGCTTGTAGACATTGCTCATTATCGTTGGAACGATTTCTTCGTCCGCGTAAGTCGCATCGATAAAAGTCCAGTTTAAACCGAGATATTTTCGCAGGAATTCCATACGTATACGACGGTCGGCTCGATGAGGGAGTGAGATGACATAGATAGATTCATTAGACTGTAGTATATCCGTGCTCATGGAGAAGTTTGAGTGGCGAAGACGAGGTATAAGCGGTCCTTCGCCAACTTTCAAAGCCCTATTGACTGCCCAAGATTTTTGCAACCTGTGAGGAAGCGGAAGCAGAGAAAAAAGCTTGTTTTGGGCTGTCAAGGTAGCAAAGAGCAAGCTTGTAGAGGAAATTATCAGGAAAAGCGAGACGAAAGCACAGATACGAAAGTAAGAGGTTGACGATAGTCTTGATAATCTTGCTAATGCGCGAATGCGGGTACCATTTGGAAAAGGAGATGATATAAATACACGCCGGTTGTTTTCTGATTTGCGAAGAGTTTTCATCGTATGTAGAAAGGAAGGATTAAAGCAACACAAATGGTTCACAACAAAAGCCGCGATTACTCACTTGATCACATGTTTTTGTCGGACCCCTTGAATTTGCATTTCGACGTTGAACTTCTCAAGTCCTCCAATACTTACGCAAATAATGTCCGAAGAGTACGTTTCTTCAGCCTAGAATACCTACTTACCGCTAACCTACGCATTCATAAGAACTCCAACTGCTGCTGTCTCTACACCAACTCCCGATACCGCCGAAGCAGTACCACCATCTCCAGTTCCTCCTCCTTCCTCTCGTCCTCGCATCTCTCTCGGTAATGGCACCCGTGGCGGTCGAGGCGGCAAATCGATGTTTGGCCTTGTCTTAGGCACCCTTAACAAAGCAAAAACTGAATCCAAGGAACGTGAAGCTTCCGATGCAGCAAAACGTCGTCAATTACTCGAAGCACGGTTACAAGCGAAGTTGAGGAATGAGACAGCGGAAGTAAGAAAACAGGAAGAGGCCAAGAGAGATAAGACGCTTGCAGTGAGGAAGGAGGAAGAGTTAGGTGTGAAGCTTAGCGTGTATAGATTGAGGAGGACGAGAACACCGTATCTGGCAAATTTTCTATGCACAAGTGATGTTATACCGGATGAACTGACAATGGAGGACGAAGTTGAACAAAGTACGTTCATACTTTCTCGCCCGCGGAACAAGGCTTGTCTAATGCT
This sequence comes from Lentinula boryana, assembly GCA_027886635.1. NCBI lineage: Eukaryota > Fungi > Basidiomycota > Agaricomycetes > Agaricales > Omphalotaceae > Lentinula > Lentinula boryana. Next base: position 24,045 of record MU790560.1, read on the forward strand.
GGTTTAGATGCAGACGATTCACAGTTTCATGCAAAAATACTAGAAAAAGCGAAACCTCCAAGGTCACACCCACCACCTCTGTACTATCTACCGAAAAAGCTGCTTCCCTCACAGGAAGCATTCCTCAAAAAGCGGAAAGAACAAGTGAGTTCTTTCTTTCATCTCTTTCTTTTCGTACATCTCCCTACTTATCTTGATACCCTTGTACCCTATATCCACCGAAATGACTATATACTGATTTCCTTGTGATTCACAGATAGAAGCCGCTTCCGCAGCCGAATGGTCCGCCTTTGTTACCGAGCGCGACGCAGGCGTCAAAGAGATTAGAGAACTCAGAGAAAAGGTTCTCAACGCCACCACCGCACAGGCTGATGAGAAGGAGGAAAAGAACGTGACAAATGGAGGCCCAAAAGGGCACGGAGACGATGTCAATATGGATCTGGATAACAGCAATAAAGTTGAATCGACGGAACCTACTTCAGCAATAGAAGTCACTTCGGGCGAAAAGGATAAGGAGGGTTCAGGAGCTGCAGCGATGGATGTCGACGCAAAACCGACTTCCACGCAGCCGGAAAATGACAACGATGATGCGGTTGAATACTGAGCTGGACCTCTTGACAGTGCTCTGTAAGTTGTTTCGTTTATCTGCTGCTAACTAGCTGAAGAGAGGAGTGAAGGTCATGATTACCACAGGCCGACGATGAACTTTGGCATTGTACCCGTGTGTTCTGTGTTACGGTATTGTTTTGTGCTCTTATTTTTCTCCTATCTTTTATTCTGCGATATACAGATCGGGATTCCCGGTGTTCCCTTCCTGGCGTTGTTGTTGTCGTCACTTCGTGCCTGCTTGATGGTCTGCTTGGTATCTACTTATGTCGCAAATTGGGACTCTTTCGAAATCCTACGTAGCATGTCGCCATTTTGCTTGCTACCTCGTTGGCCTTTCATTTCGTTCCTGATTTGCAGTGAACTATTTGGATCCCTTCGCTATTATCATTATCCTTGGCGGCGCGTTACTGATGGGGAAAGTTTATATGAATTCAGTGGGTGGACAATTCGTCTTACCGTCTCTCTCAATCTGCTCCCAACATTTAAAGTAAACACGTCTAAGTCATCCACGAGCTTTGGAAGGAATCCTGCACAACTTGAGATTAATACACTGAATAAGTACTGTCGGCGGGCGCTCAACTGGCCCTGCAGAGTTCTTGCAACCTTGCAGCTACATTACACTCAGTCATGTCCCGAAGACACCGGAAGTTGAGATATTATGTATAAGTACCCGCTGCGATTTTATTGATCATCAGCTCGGGCGGTCAGTCTTGGACAAGGTTTGCAACCTTTTGCAACCTCAATATAGGGAACGGGATGTCAAACTTCCTCCCTCCGACATGCCAGATCATTGAAAACCCTGATATAGCTGGTGTGTTAAGTTCAAGCCATCCGACGCGTAGTTGCTCTGATTCTTCTATCTCTACAGGCATCGGAGTTCGTCTTTCTATTTATATTCCAGCTGTACTAGTCACACTTAATTCTGGCTATGTCGCGGCCAAGATCTGCGTGGACGTGCTCACAGGAAAACTATCTGAGTACCTCAGATCTGCATCCCTCAGGTCCTTGTCGGATGGTAGTAATTCCCCCTCTACTCCTGCGGATATCGAACTGGTTGACCTCGAAGCAGCAAGTCAGCTGGGTCGTTCCTCTTCTCACACTAAGTCCTCTCGACTTTCTAATTCCTCTTGGTTGGACGATGACTTTGCGGAATCATTAGAAAGAGACGCCCGTGGTTATCTCTCTTACCTGTCCGACCATCCACATTACTTTGAATCTAGTAAATCCCTCGAACGCTCGCTTTTACTGATTGGTTCCGCGATAATCGTCAGCGCATTTCTCAATGCTTCAAACTTCAGTCTTCCTCCTTATCATGCCTTGCTCGTTCTGAACCTGTCTCTCCTCAACAACCTTGCTGGCTCAATCTTGCTCCCGATCCGGATCATAGCAATGTTTGCCGACATATGGTTCGGTGACAGGGAGGAGGATGTACTCTTGCCAAAATCCCTTTGGTATTTGGCTAAGCTTGTCGATGTTTTCGGCCTTGCGGTCCTGCAAACGCTGGTAATCATTGCTTTTGGCGTCTGGTTCTGGGTATCCACAACGTTCTCTCACTCGTTCAGTGGGTACAGCATGACTGTCGACAAACTGCTGTCTTCGGCATCGTACAACTCCACCATTGCTGCGTCGCCTAATGGTCCGTCGGACCCATCACAGTGCCTCTCCAGAACATTGTATTGGGCTTTCGTCAATATTCCTGTTGAATCAACGTTGTCTCTACAGATAATTTCCCTGATGTTTTACATTGGCACAGCTGCTTTTCCGATCCTTGGTCCATTGATTTATGTGATACCCACCATTGTCGTTATCCGATCCGTTCCGCTGCTTTTATCAATAGGATTCTCAGCTGCTATTTATCTGTTTGGTATCGTCCTGCCGCGTATGGCAACACGTCTCACATATACCCTTCTTCCCAAGTTATACCATCTCTCCATTAGCTTACCCTATTCCCATAAACACCCCTTCCCAATCATACTTTCACCCTCCGCCCTCTCCACGAAGCTCATATTCTTCACAATCGTCATCATGAACCTGTCCACCATCTTGTATCTCATCGTTTCCACCGAGAAAGTCATTTCTATAAATTCTGCTTCCCGGAAAGGTTCAGTGGTGATCAGTGGTCCGCAGTGGACATATGGACAGACTCTGGCGCTGTTGACTGCGGTTATTGGTGTATTTATGTATATCGCGGAGCTCTTAGGAGAATGGAGGGAAGTTGTGCTCGAGCGTCGGAAACGTCTGCGGGAGGAAGATGATAGCAGCCTTGAGAATGCGGATGGAAAGGATGGTGGTCAAATTAATAGTGGCTCAGAAACTGGCATTGCGGCCGATTTACAGTTTTCCTGGACTGGTGCGCGGAGGGATGGTCATATTCGGAGGAGAGCAAATAGTATCTAAATGTTCCTAACATCACAAGTAGCAGAAGAAATTCGCATAAAAAGTTGTCACTGTTACATGAGAGAAGATTCGAAAAAAAGAATGAAAATTATGAATTTCTTTTGCAAAAAGACACTTCTGTCAGTTCGCGGCGTGGTTCGAACACGCGGCTTCAAGATTTTTCAACTCGGTTGCAATCTCACACTCTACCACTGAGTTACGCGAACGACATCATTGAGATGGGGAATACCAATGGAAGGAGGGAGGTAGAAGTGGAGGGGAGAAAAGTAAGACAAAAAAAGCTGAGGACTTGTAGCTGTACTCTACCTTGCTCGATAAGGCATCCTGGCACCAAAAATTCTGGTCACAACACCACATGGGGTATTTACCTTGAAAAAACTTAGACACACATACTTGTGGAATGGGACCAGCACCATCGGATTAACTTTGTATGGGACTGAAAGTATAATACTTGATAGCGATATTTTAGTGGATTTGAATTGCATGTTTACAGGAGGCTAATCAGCCAGGTAAGCCCAGCTTTTTCTTCTCCTTCTTACCTGTGGTTCGACTCGAAATTTGTATCATCAGATGATAAGGTCAATTCTTCATCGGCATGAGAATGCTTTCGATTATTGAGCCATAAAACGAATAAGATAAAAGCCGCAATCCTTTCGGATATGCACTGGTATTCTGATGTTGCATCAGATCCAGGATATGTGATATCCCCAATTCTGAAATTCCCAGATAATGGAGTCAGATGGAGTCGGCGAGCTATTAATGCGAACCTGAAGCAAAAACCACTATATGTATACTGAGCGTTGCAACAAACTTACTCACCCCCCACTGGAAGCGATACTACACCTATTCGATCCTCAATATGCCTTTATTTAGCCACAAATCTTCGGCGTCGCAAGAGAAACAAAAACATTTCTCTTCCCACAAAAGTGGCGTCACTCCTCCTGACCTTGACCGCGCTCGTTCCATTGCCGCCACGGTCTACAACCCAGAAGCCTTCCTCGAAGAAGCCAAAGGCGCTCTTCGAGACATCCAAACTATCCGTTCCGTTACTCGCCCTCCTCCTCAGAACGCAGGAATGATGTCGTCAATGGCTCTTCACGGCGGCGGTTACACACGAGAGGAGCTTGCGATGATTGAGATCCTGAAAACCACCGCGGAACATATCGAGGTGGCAAAGGGATATGCGACACATTGTATTGCAGATGGAAAGAAGAAGGGAACTGAGGCAGAAAACGATGCAGTTAGAGAATGTGCACAGGATTGGGATAAGTTGAGGAGGGTTTGGGAAGATTACAAGAAGAAGCAGGGAGAGAAGTGGGCGCATAGGTGCATTGAGCAGCTAGGAGAGTTAACTGCTAAGGCGTTGGGCATTTGGGCCTGATTGCAGGTGATGTATGCAGGATGTGCTAGGGTGGTTCTGGTGTGAACAAATCGCACTATCATTGATACAGGATGTAAATATTAGATCGGCATGTAAAGGATCAAGAAATTGTCGTTACTGATCATAACGAAAGTAAAATTTGAGAGTTTTGCGGAGTTTCAGAAGTAAATTCAAGTAATCGTTTCGTTGTTCATGCAAAACAGTGGTTCACGTCAACACCAAGTCAGGGCATAGGAGACAAGTGACAGTCGCGGAGTCATTGCAGTCAGATAAGATATCCTTTCAATTTTCGACACTTCACAACAACCCGCATACCAGCCTTCTCGATGCGCGTGAGTGGCTCGTAAGGCCCAGGGTCAACGATTTCTGGTAGATGTAATTCGACGGACCTTAAGCACACAGCCCCGATCTCCATCGCAACCTGGCAGCCAACATGAGGTGATGGTCTCGACGAATGAAGAAGCGTCGAAGCGTTTTGTTTTCACTTTCATAGCCAGGCAACGTAGTTGCGGAACAAATAGACCTGGTGACCTTCGTAAGTGACTCCGTTCCCAAGTGTGTAGACTTTTGACAAACGAGGTAGAAATTGGTTGGAGCCGAGGGTTCTTAGTAGGGTTTGTAAGACATTCCTCCTCAATATGCAGGTTTTGAAGATTTGGAAGCCGGAGTAAGAGCGAGACCAAATCCTTGTCAGAAAGGAAACTCCCTTGGATTGTTAGAGCTGTCAGGCAGCATTTTGAGCGTGCAAAGAAAGCATTCAGTATTACAAACGCCTCTGGTATGTACACCGTTGCCACCAGCCTGAGGAAGTTCAACCTTGGTAGTGTCAATACTACCAGAGGGTTGCCATCTACAAGGTGGCTAGAGTCGTGCATGTACACCTCAAAAGTATCAATAGGAGGTAACTGTGGAAGAACCATAGGCATTTCAGTGGGACCGTCGTTTATGGTAGGATATAACACAAGGTGACGTAAATCGCGGAAACAAGTCAGTAGGTGCAAGATTCGGGCAATTTTCATCTGCCAGGGGAAGTCGAATTTGGAAATCTTCTCTAACTTGGAAAGTGCATTAACAACATCGTCATGATGCTTTGAATAAACCAGCTGTCTGATGTGAGGCGCAGCAACGAGCGATTCTGAACGGAAGGAAGCTTCGAGATTATCCATGTGTTCTCAAGGTCCAAGGTTTGGAGCATAGGGAGAGACAATGACTTCAAACAAGGGTAGCTATCTCCACCAAACGAATCGCCGTTGAATGAAAGATGTTGCCACCGATGAGACTCTCGTGCCAACATCGCAAGAGCCACATTATTGATATTAGGAATGGCAATAAGACTCAAGGACAAGGGGTATGTTTTTGATCGCGTTAGGTAGAGTGCCAGAGCCGATTCGGTATGCTCGTCGTCATCCTGCGAATCAATCGTGAGGTTCAACCAGAGTGCCGGATTCGAGATTGCCAGCTGTCGCCATCCAGAGCAAACAGAGCTGATGGTCAAAGCATGAGCATATCTCCAGTTGTGTGTCAGCATGTTATCTTCGCAGCAAAGCACAAAGGTGAGAGACAGAATGTCATCCGCAAGGCGTCGAATGAGGGACAAAAGTGCGGAGAGTTTCTCCGTGTAATTGAGTAATCCTTGGCGTCGCAGGCGTAGGCGATGTGTGTCTTCTTCATACTTCATACGGACACGCTCCATTTCTAGGTCATAACCTGCGGCATCTTGTTTCGCCAATTTCAGCAGTCCTTTGATTTCAGCTTCAACGGTAACACCATTGGACGAACGAAGTCGTTCATTGAGTGCAGCATTATCAACTTTGATGCATGGTTCGAAAGGTTTCTGGGTATCCGGATGGGGAATTCGAGTCTGAGAGAAAATTTAATGTGCCGTCGTCAGGCCCGAGGTTTGAAAGACAATGTATAGGCTAGAAAATCAAAACATTCAAAAGACCATACGAGAGCCTTATCGTAGAAACGTAGCGTCAGGAGGGAATATATTTATAGGGTGAGTTTTATGAACGGTCACGATGGTGACTGTGCAATGAAGAAAGGGATTGATTCCTCGTGACTGTAGCTCAATCTCCTCATAACTGTCATGCGTTTACCGTCGCTGTCCTTGTTCCTGCTTTTTTACTTCCTTCTATCCTCTTGCGATGCCTCTTCGCAGCATACAAACAACTGGGCTGTCCTTGTCTGCTCCTCCCGATACTGGTTCAACTATCGGCACATGGCAAACGCACTGGGGATGTACCGCACTGTCAAACGCTTAGGGATCCCAGATTCTAATATCATCCTGATGTTGGCGGACGACGCAGCGTGTAATTCAAGGAATAAGTTCGCTGGAAGTGTTTACGCAAACCCGGGGAGACATCTGGATCTGTACGGTGAGAATATCGAGGTAGATTATAGAGGGTATGAGGTTACGGTGGAGAATTTCCTAAGACTTGTTGGTGCTTTCTTCCTTCTCTCGAAATTTACCTGATCTTGGTTCTGAAAACAGCTAACAGGCCGCCTTTCATCCTCCGTTCCGCGTTCCAAGCGTCTCTTAACTGATTCATCCTCGAACATCTTCATCTACCTTACCGGCCACGGCGGAAACGAGTTTCTCAAATTTCAAGATAACGAAGAAGTTTCAGCGCACGATATTGCTGATGCCTTCCACCAGATGTACGAGGGTGGAAGGTATAATGAGATTTTTTTCATGGTAGATACATGTCAAGCGAATTCGATGTACTCCAAGTTTTATTCTCCCGGTATTCTGGCGACCGGAAGCTCAGTCGTTGGAGAAAATTCTTATTCTGTGAGTTTCGACAGAGCCGTCTAACTAGACTGAATATCCTAACCTATTGCTTCGTCTCTTAGCACGAAAACGATTATGACATTGGTGTAGCTGTAATCGACTCTTACACTCACTACGTTCTCGAATACATGGAGAAAGTTAACAAAACATCCCGCCTTACAATGGCCGACCTCTTTACCTCTTACGACGTTCCGAAAATCGGCTCTCACCCTGGCGTCAGATCAGATTTATTTGAGCGTCCTCTGGGTCCAGGAAATCCGAATCACCCAATGAGCGAGTACGGACGAGGCAGAGGATGGACTGTCGAAGGCGGAGGCGAATGGATGGGAAGGGAGATTGAAGCTGGAAAGAATGGAAGAGCGTTCAGAGAAGCTTTGATCACGGACTTCTTCGGAGGTGTTGTAGATGTTGACGTGAATAACGAGGATGACGCTGAATTGCGTCTGTTCGAGGATTCGGAGTGTATTTCTTCGCCCAAGGCGCCACTATCGCCCTCGACAAATACATATTCATCACCACCGTCTTCGCGATCGTCATCATCATTACTCGACACGCTTGACACCTATCCTTTCCTTCGTCCATCTCTAGCATTCATCCTCCTCGGCGCATTATTTGTGCTCGTATTCAGTGGAATGACCTCAGGACGTTCATAGATCAGGTTCTCCCTTGTCTCACCTTCCTATGACTGCTCGATTTCACGTGCAGAAATGTTTGCTAACTACGACAAGCGTCGAGAGGCAATTACATTCACCGCTAACTAGACGTGCGATTGGCATGCCTTCAAGGTTACTGCGGAAGTCCTCGGTGGTCTCTATATTTCAACGGTCTGTTATATCCTAGGCATGTCATCTTACTAAATTCTGCTCTCGCACTTTGAAAATCCCTCTGTACAATCCAAATCAGTCACTACTTGATTCTGGTTCGACTTGCGCTTCTAGTTATACAAGCTCTTTTTCGAGCGACGAAGTGTACACCAAGAATGGAAGTGTCAACGCTGAACATAGCATTATCAAATATTTGGCTATGTCCTCTAAACATGCGAGCCTGAAACGAACATAAGTTCTGGCCGGAGGTCGTCGTCACTGTCAGGCTACAGTGATCACTGATCATTGGCCAGAACCTGCACAGAGAACACTATCACATATAGCCGAGTCTTGATCATCATGACTTTGCTGGGACATAAATGCTTACATTCGCAGGGAGAACAGAAAAATTCTCGTAACGATGCTAGCATCCCTCCTCCAACCCTGAATTGAGCTCGTTATCCCTGCCACGGTCTATGTTGAATTCAGAATTCTTCCTCGAAGAAGACGAAGGCACTCTTTGAGACATCCCCATACGTTCTGTTACTCGACCCCCTTCCTCAAAATGCAGAAATAATGTCAACGATGATCGTCCATAGCGGCGATTATACCAAAGATGAGCTTGCGATTATCAGGATCCTGAAATCCACCACAGCGTATATTGAGTTGTGCGGTGCATTGTGTTGCAGATGGGGAAGCCTAAGAGTATAAGGAGAAGCAGGGAGATAAGTGGACGCAAGAGGTGCTAAGGCATGGAGCATTTTGATTATTTACTGTGTATGGGTAAATTCAAGGGTTGGATGTCCTGAGTTCATTACAGATGTATGTAACGTGCAATGAATGACATGCGCCTCTCCGAGATATAGCTTCCTCGATATTCGGTGGTCTCAAACTGAAAGGATATAAACCTACATCTGTCATTTTTTAATACTAGTTGCCTTCCTTCCAGTACTAAATTATACTCTTTGAATTTTCCTACATATATTTTATCTTCATCAATCTTACTGGTTTCAAACCTGGCTACATTGTATTGCTTGAGCAGCGCCATGTAGATCGCAGCTAAGTACAGTGGCAAGGGATATTATCAAGCTTTTATACATTTCGAAGCTGATATGTAACCGCATCGTGGATGATCCTACCAATCAAGACAGAGTCTCTCGAAAATCTTTGTGTGTTCCCTGATTTCCGCTACCTGCTACAACTATTCGGCAATTTATCTACATAAGTAGTATTACCATTCAAGTGCAATTCAAGACAAATCCTGAAGATTTAAAGCATCACAAAACTCATCACATCTCCACCCATGGATCCACTCCGAGCCTGGTACGGTCGCTCTCTTATATTTTTGTGGAATATATACAAGTACTTCAAATCATTACACAACACAAAGTCCTCGAAGGTTCACCCAGCTTACCGATCCACCCTCCAAACCCACGAATCAGCTAGCATCCACAAGTTCCTACTCATACAAGGCCTTATTTCTACTTTTTGGGCAATCACACTGATTATATTTAGTAGTGGTGTCGTTCCGATCTACTGGGGTCTATCACAGTACGGAACTCAACACACAGGGGTGACAAACGTGATTGTGACTGGTGTAGCAACACTTGCTACAAGCCACTTGCATTATACTGTGCAACATGCCGCAGCAGAATACGTTGCGATGGGCTTCTACAATGGGATCACATTAGAAAGATGGAGCTGCATGCAGGGGATCGCACAAGGATCTATATGGCCACCATTCGAGTTCAAATGGAATCAATGGAAGCATACTTTGAAACAGAAATCAGCTTGGCTTTTGTGGATTTTGACTTGGGGTAGTATGGGTCTTCATTCCGCATCTATCTCAGCCATTTTACAGCCCCGTAAGTATGAAACATATAGTTGACGGGTATACCTGACTACATGTACCATATCTCAGAACCGACATATGAACATGTTTTATTTGACGATCTGATACCCTGTGGTGTGGATCCAAGCATTCTGTCCGTTAATTCCAGCTTGAACGTTACGGTCCAGTCTCAGCTTGACCAAATCGCATTTGGAGTTGGCCTACAGCTCGGTAGCTACTATAGTAAGTATTCAAAATCTATCTATTTTGAAATATTCGACCTTGTTTTTCAAACAGATCAAGTGGCTCGAAACACCACTACGGCTTTTGCTACCCGGGCTTTTGTGAAGGATAATTATGGATATGCTGCTATTGGTGGCCTTATAAATGGTCTCCAAGAAATGCCAGGGGTTGCTATCAATGCTCGATGTAGCAACACTCCACAGTCACCTCCTCTTGCATCACTCTGGTCTTCTGTCTTTCGAGGACTTAGTCTACCCACTATCAATACCATCAATGGCTCCAGCTATTTCAATAACTCAATCTCTATCAAACCCACTTCCTCACAAGCTATAATCACCTCTGCACCCACGTTCAATCTCACCGGTTCCCAACAAGCCATGTATGCTATCGTGAATGCATCTGGGAGTGGTGGCATTATCACTCTCGATGGTCAAGGAAACACACTTGGCTGCATATGGAATGCTATTCCAAAGTTGGTACATGTTGAGATATTCAATTGGACTGCTTTTACGCTTTACTCGGAAGATGCAACAAGTGTGCCTGTACCAGTTGGAAATGCAGTTTCTGCAGCTGTTCGAGGAATGGCAGAGGCAATCAACCTCGGAGCCAGCCTTGATTACGGCTATGGTGCAGGCATAAATCCAGTCACACCTATTGAAACATGGGAAATGCTACAGGTGCTTATCGCTGATGGGATTAAAGGTTCAGTACAGAGCTATACCAACTACTGCTTTGCAAACAGCATGTACAATCCCAACTGTTTCTTAAACGATACTAGTTCGCAACTGGCACAAGCACAGACACAGGTGTGTAGAAGCAACAACCGCACCATTCAGCAGCACTGGCGATTTGGGAATGAGAACAACCTTGGCTGGTTGGCGATTGTGTTGACGATGGGGTTCGGGCTGCTCACTTTGTTCATGGTGTGGCGGTTGTGGAAGAAGCCACAGATAAAGGGGATAGATCCGTTCAAGGTGGTGGATGGATTTGATATGGGAATGCATTATGATATGAGTAGGAGTATGGAAACACAGGTCTTTCAAGTACAAAACAGACAAGTGGTGGGAAAGCAGCAGCGATGGGATGCGAGGGAAGGCTCAGAGGAACTTGAACTTATGCTTAGTACTACTCCTTCAAGTTTGACTTGGTTGACTCAGTAAGATGTGGTAGAAGATGAACATGGAATCGCACAGAGTAATATTTGGAATGCTTTACTTATCTCTTCTTGAAATTATGATTATGATTTAGACTGTGTAATGCACTGGTTATACCATTGCTCTCATTCCATCCGTATGAGTACATCGCAAATTCATATTCAATTGGAATGCTTATCAGGATGCTTTGTATACTGTGTTGCCTCGCATACACATGGTGCGTGATTTGTCTACCAAGTGATGAATTTTATCGGAGTGTAATTAGCAAGGTGAGAGAACCCTGTTTCATTCTTTCACCGATGTTTAACGAACAAGATTTTTTCTTCATTTGTGTTCGTTCAGCTAATGATTTGTATTGTTGTTCTTTACACGATTTGGAGTTACACGTTACACATATACACACACCTATGTTACATATTGTACATTCTTCTTTTGCTTTCGGCTTCTGTGACTCTCTCTTCCTCTTCTTCTTTCTTCATCTCAAGGGGTCAATACTGCACGAAACCTGACCTTTCCACTCTGCATCTTACCATAACCTTCGTTGACTTGATTCAATGGGAATCTAGAAAGCAAAAACAGAAGGAAACACTTACATCAGCTGAGAAGTTGGATACAGAAAGAAGGCAGCACATACGTTTCGACTATGGACTTGACATTATGTTTCTGAGCAAACGCGATTGCATCCTCGCTGTCCTTTGCATGACCCGAAGGCCATCCTTTGATCATCGAACGCTTACCGATGAGTGCTAAAGTGCTAAATTTGAGGTCGGAGACTACAAGAGAACGAGAGAAGGTTCAGAAGATCCAGTCAGGACCTACTCGAGTAGCCTTAGTACGCACTAGCAACAGTAAGCATTGTCCCCCCAATTTTCAATCCCCCAAGAAGAGTAGCGATAGCATCACCCTGAGGGGCAGTAGCTAGAATGACCTTGGCCCCACCGAGCTTCATGAGCTCCTCCACCTGGTTCACCTGAGATGCATCAAAATAATAATCTGCACCGAGCTCAGTCGCTATATCCTTTTTGGCAGAAGATTGAGAGAGGGCGACGACTTTGTAGCCCATCTTTTTGGCGTATTGGATACCTAGGTGTCCGAGACCTAGAGAGGGTGCCAGGTTGAGAGACAACAAGTAACAATGTAGTGAGAGAGATGAGATTACCGCCAAGACCGTGGACAGCGACGAGATCACCCTGCTTGAGATCAGAAACGTTGCGTAAGGCGTTGAAGGTAGTCACACCGGCACAGAGAAGTGGAGCAGCCTCTGCGGGATCAAGTTCTTTTGGGACAGGAAGAAGAGCTTCTGTACGAAGTACAGCGAATTCAGCGTAGCCACCATCTCGAGTAATTCTACATAGCGATTAGATACAAAAAAATTAAAGCAGTAAAAACACAAACCCATTGATAGCTTCAGCATTACAAGTGATAAAATCACTCTCCTTACAAGACGCACAATGATGACAATGACCTCCATGCCATCCAGACCCAACCCGGTCGCCGACCTTCCACCGTTTTTCAGTAGAGGGAACGTCAACGACATCACCGATAATCTCATGTCCAGCGACTCGAGGAAGAGCAGTCATTCCGTATTTGACCATTCCATCGCTGGCACAGATACCACAAGCCAGGATTTTGACGAGCACTGTACCTTCTGTGGGACCCTCAAGAGGTTTTTCGACGATTTCAAAGTCGCTTCCTGAAGAGTTGATAATGGCGGCTTTGTATGTTTTTGGAAGAGACATGATGGACCGTCCCCCTATAAGTTATGTTTGCATATTTATACGTATCTCCGGAACAAGTTGGCCGGGAGATTTATAACAATGAACCCACGCACGGTCAAACCACATTCTCATACGCTCTTCGATCTCCGAGTTTTAGTCATACACTTGCTCTTCTCTTCTGCGTAGAAGATAATGCCTCATTCTCCCTTATCTTCTTCCTCCTCTCAACTCTCGCCTCCCTCCAATGTCCCACAACCTCCGCCCCATACATCAACACTCCAATAGCCGCACTTAACAACGCCAACGTCTGCCCATACGTCCACTGACCTCCACTAAGCACCACCGTCCCCCCATTCCTCAAAGCAGAATTGATAAAAATAACCTTCTCGGTAGAGATAATAAAGAACACGACTGTGCTCAAGTTTGTTATCATCATCGCTCCGAAAATCAATTTCGTCGACGTCGAGGACGGTGAGAGACGGGTAGGGAAGAGAGGTTGCGTTGGGTGGGGGTATGGAAGGGTGAGGTTTGGGAGGTGGTATAGTTTAGGAAGGAAGTTGTATATCAGTCGAGTTGATAGTCGGGGTATGATGATTCCAAATAAGTATACCAATCCCGAGAACAACAGTCCTAGAAAAAGAGGTACGGATCTGAAGAGGATGATTGTAGGTATCACCGTAACCAGAGGTCCAAGAAAAGGGACCAATGCTGTTCCGATATAGAATACAAACGATATTATCTGTATAGAAAGCGTTGATTCAATCTGGACAGCCAAAAAAGCCCAATAAAACGTCTCCGATACACACTGCGATGGGTTTGAAGACCCTCCAGCCTCAGCAGCGACAGTGGCATTGAACGTCGCCGACGACAGTAATTTCCCAACACTCATACTATACCCACTAAACGAATGATAAAACGTCGTTGACACCCAAAACCAAATCCCAAACACAATGATAACCACCGTCTGTAACATCGACAGACCAAAAACATCGAAAAATTGAACAATCCACCAAATGGTTTTGGACATTATCGATATCCCCCTAGGCTTGTCCTCATCCTCATCCTCATCCGGATCATCCAACTCCACAACAGCGAAGATTGAGCCTATACGAAACACGAAGAACGACGAACCAGCGAAGTTGTTTAGTAACGACAAGTTCAGAACAAGAAGAGCGTGATATGGAGAGAGACCAATGCTCGACGTGACAAATCGAGCATCGAGGAATGCACTGACGATTATAGCTGAACCGATAAGGAATAATGACCGTTCGAGGGCTTTGGCTGATTCAAAGTAATGTGGGTGGTCAGAGAGGTAGGTTAGGTATCCACGAAGCATTCGTCTATCGCTCGTGTCACTGTTCCATGAAGGAGCTGTGGAGGTGGTGGTGGACTCGACAGGGGAAGGGGATCGATGCGGTGGGGTTGGTCTTTCCAAGTCAACCATTTCAATATCGTCACCCTCACCGGACTCGGACTTGCGAGTTGTAACACTAACTCGCGGAGGAGGAACATACTCCTCTAACCCTCCAGTAATCGCATCCACGAAAACCTTTGCTGTAACATACCCAGAATTCAGCGTAACTAGTATAGCCGGGAGGTAGATTGATACACGGACTCCGATGCCTGATTTTGAATTTATTCAGAAGAACGTTAGTGATTGTTTACTTAAAAGACGCACCGGCGATGTCAGGATTCTCGGTGATTGTGCATGTCGGAGGGAAGGAAGACATCCAGCTCCAATCTGTGGTCGTCGTGGAATAATGGAAAGGGCAACGCTATGCAGGGGGTTCCATATTGTACATATGTACTCAGGGTATACATTTTAGGCGAATAGATTCATATCAATCACACAACCCGAAGTGTTCGGCGGGACGGTGGGCGCATTTTTGAAACAAACGCTCGCTGAAAACCTTCGTCTAGACATGGACTGGAAATTTCTGCGAGAATGACTACGCAAAGGAGACCTGAGTGGAAGGCTGAGAGGGATGTGAAGGACGCTACGCGATGAGCGAGAGGGAGGAGGACGATTGTGACATCGTACATGATACATGTATAACTCGAAGGAATGGTGACGCGGTATGATTTATTCCTGTCCGCGTAGCTTTCGGTGTCGTCCAAAAGGGCTCTGGGCATTTCTGGAGAAGAGACCATTCATGCGGATGAGGCCTGCAAGTTGCTCAAAGTAGAGTCAGAGAGGTACTCACTGTTGCTCTACCGACCATATCTCCACGAACAACAGGATGTCACCTCGTCTCTTGCCTTAGCGAATTTGTTTACTCAAAGCACCAGCTACAGATAAGAACGTCGAATTTGATGAATTGAGTCCCCTGATAGATGATGGTTAAATAACTTCAGTACCCTTCATTTCGTCGCGTGCACGGAATTACGACGGGAGAGTTTTTTCGGACTCATGTCGGAAGAGTAGGTGGCGGCTGAGGCGCATGTGCCGGGGCTGACGCATTCCACTTGAACTGTATCATTATAAAATTCAAGTCTTCATTCCTTTGAGACCTATACTACACCAATGAGATCCTCGAATCCACTGTCAAAAATCAAAGCCGAGAACGCGAAGATTTCGTTTTCATATATCCCGGTCGCGGTCTTCGTCGGTGGCACGAGCGGAATAGGAAGAGGTATCGCTGAAGCATTCGCTCGCCATACTAAAGGCAACGCTCATATCATCATCGTTGGTCGAAATCGTGCCGCAGCTGAATCCATCATTGCCTCGTTCCCTCAGCCAACTTCCTCTACCGCCAAACATGAGTTCATCGAGTGCGACGTTAGCCTCTTGAAGAATGTACGCCAGGTAACAAGCGAAATCCTTAATAAATACGCCAAACTCAACTTTCTCGTCCTCTCTGCTGGTGCGCTGGATCTTAACAGAACACGACTCACGGAGGATGGGATAGATCCCGTCACGGCGTTGTCTTATCACTCGCGGTGGAAATTGATTTATGATCTCGCCCCGGCGTTGGAAAAGGCTAGAAATGACAACAAGGATGCGAAAGTACTCTCTGTACTCTCCGCAGGGAATGGTGGAAAGATTGATCTTGCCGATTTGGAGTTGAAGAAAGCATCCTTGACGACATGGATACAATCCGTGATGACCTACAACGACATTATGATGGATGTGAGCTTTAGTATAATCCTACTCTTCTAGTCCTCATCTTCACTTCTTCACAGGGTTTTGCCTTACATTATCCTTCAGTATCCTTCATTCACAGTTTTCCTGGCGCGGTACGGACTCCTTTAGGTTTGAATTCTCCGTCCCTCTTCATGCGAACATGGGCCTTCCTCGCCAACTACACCCCTCTCTCTTATCTTCTTATGCCACCGGAAGATTGTGGGGAGTACCAACTGTACGGGATTCACTATACTGCTTCGACTCCAGGTGCTTGGAGGATTGGAAAACATGGGAATGATATTGAGAAGCAGGGCTATTATGGGGATGATAAATCGAGAGATGCACTCTGGAAGCATACAATGGAAGTCACTGACTCAAAGTGAGTCTGTTGTTGGCTTTTATAGTCTCCGACTCTTCAGAGTTGGATCTTGCGGTGTTCGAAAGTCGTAGAGTCTACCTCTTCTCTTGAGGTCATGACTTTGATTGCTGTCCTAGCTTTCGCATAATTTTTATTTCTCGGAATTCTTTGCTTCCACTGCTTTCTGGTCTGTACCTTGAAACATATTTTCATGCTCATTTTGTACACTCCTTTTGGTCATTCACCTCGCAACTCTGTCATCTGCTTCTCTCTTGCCATTGAACCTATTCTTGCACAGTCTCAATTGTCTCTAGTTGTTGTTTATGGCTTGCTTAACTACATACCATTGGTCTTTGCACAGTGATCCATCATCTATTCTAAGTTCTCCCAAATCGGACTTAAAAAATCGAAGAATCGGATAATTATTCAAAACAGGCGGATGGCACGCTCGACGTCACTCTCTGGTATCATGGTCGCGAACGCATGTGTATCGTTTCCTTATATCTCCGTTGCAGTCTTGTCGGAGGAACGAGCGGCACAGGTCGAGCTATAGCTGAGGCATTCGCTCGCCATGCCAAAGGCAACGTTATCATTATTAGACGAAACCGCTGTCAAACACGAGTCATCCATTGCGCCGTCAGCCTCTTAGACGATATCGCCATTAGCAAACTCTCCAGGAGATAAGCCGCCACCTTCGGCGACTTATCCCGGAAGCTCAGACACTGGATTTATTCCGACAGTTGTGTTCAATCAAAATTTGACCCTTGATATAGAAAGTAAGACTCTCATTGTTAACACGGCGAAGGCGTACAATCCTTGTGCCAATAAGGCCACACGAGGTGGGCATGTTGGCATTATCTGTCAGCGCGTAGTCGTGAGGATATAGGCAAAGTTATTGTGCTTTGGAAAGTATGAGGGGATGTACCTTCTATAAAGCACAATAAATACAGGTGTTCCTGTTCCAGCCTATATCCCCCCCCTCCAAGAGCCAGTTGAAGTTGCCTTCAGACGCGAGGTTCCGATTGGTTCGACCTTTTTACATTTTGGAAACAAGTACGAAATAGAATGCAACAGGATACTTAATACAAGGTCTTGCAGTTTCTTCAATTAGCTTTATTTTTGTTATCATATTGAAATAGCTTTATTCTATATTCAATCATATTGAAGCTATTAAAATCGGCGATTTCAGAATTGTCTTCCAACCCGTGTCATTTCTACTACAGGATTAACGTATTCCCAGAAATACATATAAAGTGTAGGGACGAAGCAAGATAAACAACCTTGCATTACATCGGTTGAATATCGCTGAAATTTGATGAACTCGTAGCGGCAGCTCATGGATTTTCGGTAAGTTAACTTCCTCCAACCTATCAATGAAATGCATTTGATACATTCTAATTATATACAGTGTAGATGATGAGATTTTGTACAATCCTAGATCCAAACCAAGCATTTTACCCTTGGGTCCAACTGCGAAAAACCTCCTCTCCAATCGACAGAACCACCCACGTACAAATAGCATAAACCAAGCAAGCAACTCCGCAAAAAGGACCTTGTTGTATACTCAAAACCCAAAGTGCCTCACTCGGAAGAAGAGTCTCCCTTACTCAAAATCCGAATTGACCTCTCTTCCTATAAGCCACCTCCTGACCTCCTGTGTACCTGCACCGACAGCGTATAAGCGTGCATCGGCAAGATAGCGAGCGGCAGGGTAATCATTTATGTACCTATATACGCATGACGACGATAATAGATATTGAAAACTCAATGAACTCACTTGATTGTATGACCATATACGAGCTTGCCAGTCCCCACTTCCCGTTGCAAGTGTATTTGCTGTCGGGCTCAAATCTATCGATATCACTACAAATATCAGGAAAGGCCATTGTCAGAATCATCGATGATACGGATAAAGCCAGGAATGTAGACGAAATGAAGACAACACACCTGAATTTATATGCCCTTGTAACATCGACTGCACAACGGCCGTTTTCGAATCCCAAAACTGTACCCCGCGATCCTTCGATCCCGAAACCACCCAACGACCATCATGCGATACCGCAACTGAAAGCACATAATCCTATTCCAGACCAAACCATGATCAATATAACTGAAGAAGAACTTGCCCTGAACTCACCTTATGTCCTATAAAGTTCATCGTACACTGGCTCTGCTTCGAGTTTTCCCCATCCCTCTTCACCATACTTCCCCCAGGTCCATTCGGCCCCGCCCCATTCGCGCCTTCCTTCCGGCCCTTAACAACACTCCCACTCCCACTCCCACCTGTCATCAACGCCCCTACATCCCAGTACTTCAACGTCTTATCCAAACTCCCACTAACCAGACCCTTCCCATCCGGCGTGAATGCAACACTATACACACTATCCCTATGTCCCCTTAACCTCTCTACCAACATCCCCGTGGCTACCTCCCATATCCTCACCACCGTATCCAACGATCCAGCGGCAACGTATTGGCTGTTAGGGGATATGGCGACAGAAGTTACTCCGGCGTCGTTGTTTAGAGAATCGGGATCGTTGATAGTCAGTACCTTCGACGTGCCTTCGACCATATCCCAGATTCTTACTGTTTTGTCGCCAGAGCCAGAGACAATGAGTCGACCATCGGCAGAAAAGCCGAGAGAGTAGATTTCTTGTTCGTGTCCATCGAATATGTTGCGGATTTTTTTGCGTTGGATGTCCCAGATCTAATCAACCGAAGAGAGATTGTATTTGTTCATGAACTATTTCTGAGAAGGAAGAAAGGAAATGCGCACTCGGATTTGCTTGTCCTCAGCACCGGTAGCGAGGTATTTCCCATCCGGACTGAAGCACACGCTTCGTATGTAAAGGTCTCCAGAATTTCCCACTGATTCATCAACCAAAACGCTGATAGAGAGGTGAAAGATAGTTGTGAGCTAAAGGTGTTACTTCATCCATGATTAGTTATCACACAAACCAGATTTTGTAACCTGTCTTCACATCATAAATTTGGGCAGTGCGATTGCATCCTGTGGCGAGCCATCTTCCGTCGGCCGAGAAACGTACACAGCACACTACACTGTTTTGAAAAAGAAAGAGAGGAATAAGGAAGGTAAGGGATGAAAGATCCTCGGAATAAGAAAAAAAGGACGCATGTGTACCTCTCGTGCATGAGTTCATGAACCAAATTCACATTGAAAACCTTTTCAACCTTGGGATTATACACGATGAACCAATCAGTTCCTTCCCTCTTGAATTCAGGTGGTAATGACGCCAAATCAGACTCATCGGGGAGCCCACCAACCGGAGTATTGATGGGTACCACGGCACCGTTATTGGCAGGGGGGTGTACATCCATCATCGGTGAGGTTCCAGCAGAGCTAGGACCAGGAGGATGGCTTGGTAATGGACCGCTATGAGATGAAGAAGGTGGGAGGCCAGAAGATGATTGACCAGGCCCAGAAGGAGGTGGTGGTCCTGAAGTACCAGGTGGTGGTAGTTGGGCAACGTGGCAGGACTGAAGACATCTGGAATGACAGAGGGCACGTGGAGAGGTGAGAAAGGAAGTTGAAGCGAGGAAGATATATACTATGGTTGTTAGGGATAGTTTTAATTTGATCAAAATGCGAATAACTTATCGATTTGTTTTAATATTATTATTCTGAGTACACAGTCAAGTTTCTAGGGTCTGAAAACCCTTACCATGAGTTTCTGGGATTTTTGTTAATTTTACTGACTGCGTCGGGCAATGACCGACAGATGTTAGGGATAGTTCGCTCATTTGTCACGATGTTGTCACAAAGATACCGTGGCTTTATTTTTGTTATCATATTGAAATAGCTTTAAGTATTCTAATTTCAATCATGTTGAAGCTATCAAAATCGGCGATTTCAGAATTGTCTTCTAACCCGTGTCATTTCTACTACAGGATTGACGTATTCCCAGAAATACATATAAAGTGTAGGGACGGAGCAAGATCAACAACTTGCATTACATCGGTTGAATATCGTTGAAATTTGATGAACTCGTAGCGGCAGCTCATGGATTTTCGGTGAGTTAACTTCCTCCAACCTATCAATGAAATGCATTTAATACATCTTAGTTATATACAAATGTAGATGATGAGATTTTGTACAATCCTAGATCCAGACCAAGCATTTTACCCTTGGGTCCAACTGCGAAAAACCTCCTCTCCAATCGACAGAACCACCCACGTACAATCTAGTATAGCATAAACCAAGCAAGCAACTCCGCAAAAAAGGACCTTGTTGTATACGCAAAACCCAAAGTGCCTCACTCGGAAGAAGGGTCTCCCTTACTCAAAATCCGAATTGACCTCTCTTCCTATAAGCCACCTCCTGACCTCCTGTGTACCTGCACCGACAGCGTATAAGCGTGCGTCGGCAAGATAGCGAGCGGCAGGGTAATCATTTATGTACCTATATGCGCATGAGGACGATAGTAGATATTGAAAACTCAATGAACTCACCCATTCCCGCCTAAACACTGCATACATTCCATCGCAACCTCAATCGCCTTATCCGTAGCATACATAATCGCAGCAGCACAGTCTCTTCTCTGGAACGGTGGATACGTATATCCTTTATCCTTCGGCCCAAGCCCTTGTTTCTGTGCTTCTGTATTGTGATAATCTACCGCACGAGCAACAGCATAGACAAACGTCCGAGCAGTATTGACTTTTGTGTACATCTCTGCCAATTTGGCTTGCATACTCCCTAATGTCCCTACACGCACACCGAACTGTTCTCGCTGATGAACGTAGTCGACAGCGGTGTCGTATGCAGCTTGCATGATGCCCAGAGGACCACCGGATAAGACGAGACGTTCTAAATCGAGACCGCTCATAAGGATCTTGGCGCCTTTGCCTTGAAGAGAGACTGGATCGCCGAGGACAGAAGTAGAAGGAAGGAAGACGTCTTCAAATATCAGTTCGCAGGTGGGTGAACCCCGCATACCGAATTTGTCGAGAGGCTTGCCAGTAGAGAAGCCAGGAGTGGTTCGTGGGACGAGGAAGGTTGTGTATGTCTGCTTAGCTGGGGCGAAGTCAATATACAAACAATAAAAGAATGAAGATTATGATTACCTCCCGGTTCAACAACATCCCTCGCATAAACAACAAACACATCCGCTTTTGGTCCATTCGTAATCCAAAACTTGTTTCCATTCAACACATACCCGTCATCTACCTTCTTCGCAACAGTCATCATACTCCCTAACACGTCCGAACCAGCCCCTGTTTCGCTCATCGCCAGCGCGCCAATGTACGTCCCGTCCAGTAAACCCGGAATCCATTGCGCTCTTTGGTCATCCGAGCCCCAGCGAGACAGTTGGTTGACGCATAAATTAGAGTGAGCACCGTAAGAAAGAGCGAGAGATGCAGAGGAATAGGAGATGGCTTCCATTGCTAGGAGGTGGTGTGTATACGAGAGCCCAAGGCCGAGAGAAGAAGTCAAGTCTTCAGTCGGAACAGTAACACCATGTAATCCCATCTCAGCCATTTCCTTATGCACCTCTATCAGTGTCTTGTACTCATGTGTCTCCAAATCCCCGCCCTCTCGTTCGATGACTTCCGACTTTGGCTTGACAACTCTGGCTGAAAATTCCCATACAGCCTCTCGGAACTCGTTCTCTGCAGGTGAAAGTCCGGTGAGAGTAGAATTGTAAAATGTTTTTATTGATCCACCGTAGTAAGTTTCGTACCGAGAGGAGAGAGAGGTATAGGAGGTAGCATAAGCTCGTTGGTAGCAGTGAACACGAGGTGTGAGATGACGGAGGCGTATTGAAGATAGTAAAATACGAGATTGAGTGGTGCGGAGCATTGTGTTTGCTCCTACAGCTATACAGGCGGACGATGTACGACTGCAAAGTCAGAGTAGAAAGTGACGCACCGAGATCCGTCCGGATATATGGGTCTTAATTAGCTAAGCAATTAAGTAATATCAGCAGCATGGCGCAGTGGTAGCGCGCGGGGCCCATAACCCCGAGGTCACTTGATCGAAACAAGTTGCTGCTATGTAACTTGTTTTTTTTTTGGCGCTTGAGCTTGTACATACATACATACCTACACTACTATTCCTGCGTAGAGAAAAATGGTTGATTGAAATCAAGATATAAAGATATGTAGGACATCGTATCAGTTCAAGGGTAGCAATAATACCAC
Organism: Lentinula boryana; assembly: GCA_027886635.1. Taxonomy (NCBI): domain Eukaryota; kingdom Fungi; phylum Basidiomycota; class Agaricomycetes; order Agaricales; family Omphalotaceae; genus Lentinula; species Lentinula boryana. Next base: position 46,619 of record MU790560.1, read on the forward strand.
TACAAGACCATCAACAGAATAAGAGCATGAGAGGGATGAGGGAGTGATAGAGTGAGCGCCTTGAGCTTCAGGAGAGACGGAAAAACGAGGGTATCGGCATGTAGAAAAACAAGACGCAGAAAAGACTTTGAGCAGCCGGGGGTTAACTGCTAGAAGTATGGATTTGATAACAACGTGATAGCAGAAGGAAAAGAGAGAGGGAAATTTGAAAAGAAAAGCACGCGCAAGATCAAGCATGAAAATAGAAAGATAAAACAAAACATTCATTAATTGTATGACCATATACGAGCTTGCCAGTCCCCACTTCCCGTTGCAAGTGTATTTGCTGTCGGGCTCAAATCTATCGATATCACTACAAATATCAGGAAAGGCCATTGTTAGAATCATCGATGATACGGATAAAGCCATGAATGTAGACGAAATGAAGCCAACACACCTGAATTTTTATGCCCTTGTAACATCGACTGCACAACGGCCGTTTTCGAATCCCAAAACTGTACCCCGCGATCCTTCGATCCCGAAACCACCCAACGACCATCATGCGATACCGCAACTGAAAGCACATAATCCTATTCCAGACCAAATCATGATCAATATAACTGAAGAAGAACTTGCCCTGAACTCACCTTATGTCCTATAAAGTTCATCGTACACTGGCTCTGCTTCGAGTTTTCCCCATCCCTCTTCACCATACTTCCCCCAGGTCCATTCGGCCCCGCCCCATTCGCGCCTTCCTTCCGGCCCTTAACAACACTTCCACTTCCACTCCCACCTGTCATCAACGCCCCTACATCCCAGTACTTCAACGTCTTATCCAAACTCCCACTAACCAGACCCTTCCCATCCGGCGTGAATGCAACACTATACACACTATCCCTATGTCCCCTTAACCTCTCTACCAACATCCCCGTGGCTACCTCCCATATCCTTACCACCGTATCCAACGATCCAGCGGCAACGTATTGGCCGTTAGGGGATATGGCGACAGAAGTCACTCCGGCGTCGTTGTTTAAAGAATCGGGATCGTTGATAGTCAGTACCTTTGACGTGCCTTCGACCATATCCCAGATTCTTGCTGTTTTGTCGCCAGAGCCAGAGACGATGAGTCGACCATCGGCAGAAAAGTCGAGAGAGTAGATTTCTTGTTGGTGTCCATCGAATATGTTGCGGATTTTTTTGCGTTGGATGTCCCAGATCTAATCAACCGAAGAGAGATTGTATTTATTCATGAACTATTTCTGATAAGGAAGAAAGGAAATGCGCACTCGGATTTGCTTGTCCTCAGCACCGGTAGCGAGGTATTTCCCATCCGGACTGAAGCACACGCTTCGTATGTAAAGATCTCCAGACTTTCCCACTGATTCATCAACCAAAACGCTGATAGAGAGGTGAAAGATAGTTGTGAGCTAAAGGTGTTACTTCATCCATGATTAGTTATCACACAAACCAGATTTTGTTTCCTGACTTCACTTCATAAATTTGGGCAGTGCGATTGCATCCTGTGGCGAGCCATTTTCCGTCGGCCGAGAAACGTACACAGCACACTACACTGTTTTGAAAAAGAAAGAGAGGAATAAGGAAGGTAAGGGATGAAAGATCCTCGGAATAAGAAAAAAAGGACGCATGTGTACCTCTCGTGCATGAGTTCATGAACCAAATTCACATTGAAAACCTTTTCAACCTTGGGATTATACACGATGAACCAATCAGTTCCTTCCCTCTTGAATTCAGGTGGTAATGACGCCAAATCAGACTCATCGGGGAGCCCACCAACCGGAGTATTGATGGGGACCACGGCACCGTTATTGGCAGGGGGGTGTACATTCATCATCGGTGAGGTTCCAGCAGAGCTAGGACCAGGAGGATGGCTTGGTAATGGACCGCTATGAGATGAAGAAGGTGGGAGGCCAGAAGATGATTGACCAGGCCCAGAAGGAGGTGGTGGTCCTGAAGCACCAGGTGGTGGTAGTTTGGGCAACGTGGCAGGACTGAAGACATCTGGAATGACAGAGGGCACGTGGAGAGGTGAGAAAGGAAGTTGAAGCGAGGAAGATATATACTCACCTGGCCTCTCTGATTTCATCCTATCTGCTTTCAACCTTTTCGGGTCTCGTGAATCCAGTGCGCGATCCCTGTCTCGATCTCTCAACGCATCCCGCTCTCTGTCTCGTTCAATTCTTTCGTTTCGCTCTCGCTCCCTTGCACTGTCACGTTCACGATCTCTGTCGTTCCGCGAGAAATACGGGTCGTTGAAGGGTGGGACACCGCCACTGGTTGAAATTGAAGATGGAGGGCCAGCTGAGGCAGCAGGACCGATTATCGGTGCGCCGTGTCCTCCAGGGGGTATTCCAGCTCCCCCCTGACGCAAAGCATGAATTTCTGAGCGGAGACGATCAATTTCCTCTTCGTACTGCTGCCGAAGTTTGCCATGCTGTGCTTCGAGCTCATACAGGGATTGACGGATGATGTTTAATTCATTTACTTGTGAACCGACTGGGTGAAAATTGTGAGTAAGTACTGAAGGGAAGAAGCTATATAAACACACCTTTTGATTCAAAATCATCACGCTGGCTCCTAATGGTACCTACTTCGTTCACAAGCACGTCAAACTCATTGCGAATGGCTTCAAACGAGTCGTTAATCCGAGCCATGCTGTGCTGAGGCCCTGCTGCGATAGTGCCAGGGCCACTCGGCTGAAGACTACGATGCTAAAGATTCAGCTCGAGTAAGAAAACAAGTACAAGTTTTTCAAAAAAAAGGGTGAGCTCACATTGTAGATTGAACTACTAGACATTTGAATTGTTTATTTTCGTCAATAATCGTTATGCAATTACTTATTCTTTGTCGTCCGAGACGACAAGCTCTACTTTGATATTTGCAGAGGAAAATCTGGCAAAGCTGACGACAGTGATGTGAGGGGAAGGAAAGAGAGTATAAATCGGACGTTTGATGAACTCCGCTTTCAACAGCTGAAAGAATTTTCGCAGGATCCTTGATTAGGTATGCCGCCGGTAGCCTTTTTAGTATGGGCAAGATCAGATCGGGCAAATCGAATTCCAATCAAGGTCCCACCGTTTTCTTCCTTCCGAAAGGTCATAAGTATTTTAGTTTTGCCTACACTGTCTCCGTTTCCCACAAAACTCTTTACCCAGACCTCTTTTCTCTTTCACTCTCTTTGACCACGTATTTAGTATTCACGTCATCCTACCCGTTGCCACCCTTTGAGCCTTTATTCTACAATTATTAATTCTGCCTTTTCAAATGAACTTCGCCTCGGTGTGTGCCTTCGAGCTGGATTTAAATCTTGGGCAGAACCTGGCAGAACCCGCGTGCACTCTAGCGATATGTATGTTATCTATTCTCTGATCCCAACTGATCAGTTCAATCTATATGTATTAGAATCTATTCGTTCATATTCAAGAATCCAAAGATCGCACGAACGGGAGAATGCGGCACTTCTCAAGGGAAACTATTACACCACGTTCACGTTGGCTTTCGGCAAACTCGATCCACAGCTGCCAATGATTAAAGCTTTTCTGTTCGAACAAACGGGTTGTTCATCAACCTTAAATCAGTCCGGGGTTCTCGCACTTGGGTTCCAATTGCCAAAAGCCTTCATTAGCCAAACTCTCGGGAGAAGTCAAACATTCAACCTATCAAGCCAGTGCTGAGTGCTGGCGCCGGCTACAGTACTACTAGGAATAGTTCGGAACAGTCCACGGTTTTCACTATATTAGGGAAGACAGGGGCTTTTGGTTGCTCGGGAATCCGCCAGTTCCGGCTCTGCACAAGCTGTCATGGATCCTTCGTAGTTTTGAACAAAGAACACACAACCAAACTTCGCTACAGAGGAGATACCTCGCAACATGACCATTGCAAAAGCGACACTGGTATGATAGCAGATCATGATCGTACATGTCCCGGCAACGAGTAGTAGGCTGAGAATTACTTCAAGTTTCAACTTTTGACGATATTACTTAAGAAAGATTGAACAATATCTGACATTGACAACAACGGATACAGGAATACGATATGGTGGATATCAAACGAGAACAAAAGGTAGTGTAACCTGTCAAGGACATAAGGCGCTTCAATCTTATGAAAGGAAGGAGGGATTACTTGAAGCACAGATTGAGGAAGCGCGGAAAAAACCCGAATAAAAACCTTTATGAGTACATAGGGAATGTTTTGGGATTTACCTGCGTCTCAAAGGAGTGGTTTTCTTTGTCTTCCTGAATGCGTCAAGTACAGATTAATCGTACAATTTGGAACTGAGGATGTTTCAAACGCCCAATTTCAATCTACCGTAAGTTTATGCGAAGAGAACAAGGCCGCGCGGTCATGGAAACATTTCGACCTCCGGGACCTATACTGATAGTAGTACAATACTCATACATTTACACTCCAGTAATAGATACAGTTCATACGATGCAAACACTAGATGACACCGAGCCGTCACCGTCACAATCATGATCTGTCTTTTGAAATTCCTCTGTCACCACTGAACCTCCTTCATCAACATGAACAACCTCGAATGCTTCCTCCTCGGTGACTTCCTCGACATCAACTACATCAATGTCCTCATCCTCGTCGGAGTAAATTTGACCGTCCTGTGCGAGGACAATTACACCCTCATCAGCATAATATTCGTCTTCCGCCTGCTTCTGTTCTGCAAATCTCATTTCCTCGGCTAATGATCTAATATGCTTTTCCTCCTCTCTTTTCCTCATGACGTCCAATTTTTCAAGCAGGATTGATAAACCAGACGATTGCGGGAGAGGCGGCAATGAACTCTCTGTCACGATGGTAGCATCATGATTATCAGGTACATACCTTGAGTCCAATTTCTGCGGTAACTGCAAAAGGGCTCCTTGTTCGTTCGTCTGAGAGTGATGTAGTAAAGGCACAGATGAATCCATTACTGCTATCTGAGACTCTCCACTTGTTATCTCTTCCTCTTCTTCTTTCAGCGAGTGATCTGGGCCACGGGCAAAGCATCCATAGCCTTGAAACCGATGCAAGGTCTCTTCAGAATTGCGAATGAAGCTTATAGCATGATGAGCACTGTTGCGGGCCTTCTCCGATCCTGTGTGCGCATTAGCGCTAGTATCTGAATCACTTTGAGTATGCCTAACTTGATGAAGGTCAATCGCACGTGTTGCCCACCTGTACTCTTTTGAACAAGGGAATTACTAAAGTTCAGCAGCAACTTTGAGTCATCTCCACGTGTAATGGTGCTTCCCACTGTGCTGAGAAAGTCACTATTGGTGATGCAAGACGAGGGATGGGTAATTTGGCAAGTGGCATCATGCGATGTTGCTGTTGTATTTGAGTTTGTTTTTTGTGAAAGCAAGGTAGTTTTTGGATGATCGTTAGGATTGGATGATTGGTCGTTGAATGGCGCCTGCAATATTCGAAGTGCGAATACGGAATCAAAGAAGTAAGCTTCATGATGAACAGGACACGATTAATTCCGAACCTTTGCTCTTTCCTTTCTGTCTCCTTCGTTTCTCTCTCTTCTGTCTCTCTTCTCTCTTTGTCCATCGTTCTCTATCAGTTCTGACCTATCCGAAAGAAAGGCTCGAGATGTGACAGTTACACCCGGCCGGTCGTGGGACGAAGAGCGAGGGCCTGAGATAGATGGATACTGCGCTATCTCCACGCTCTTCAGCCACTCCTGTACAGAATCTCGTTTTTGTCGAAGGGAGTGCCGTTTAGCCTCCTTCTCTGCCTTTTTATTTGCATCTTTCTCGCTGGACCTCTTTGGCGTGTCTGGAGTAAAATCTTGCGTATAAAATTTGCGAACGTTTAATGCTTCCTCACTCCTTATCCACTCTGTAGGTGTTCGTTCATAAGATTGTTCGACAGGTGCTGAAACCATAGCGGGAGAATGAATCTTGGTAGGAAAAAATTTATTCTGCAGATCTGCAAAGTCGTGTGAGGTTTCCCCGTAGTCCATGAAGGGCAGAAGATGAATGGATCAGAGGTGAAACAAAAAAGAGGAGGCCCAGGACAATCTATTAGACAGAACCGCGAGGCAGCTGAACATAAGCTTGAGTTCCTGTACGATAAATTGGCCTTACAGCTTCAATTATCCCTTGATAGTCCTAGCTAGTTATATACCCCAAAAACCATGAAATGCGAAGGTGACCGTAACTAGTTCTGCGACGAGATCTGTTGAAGGCGAACAGTTGGTGTTGGAAATGGGTAATTGTCAATCGAGGCCAGGTCGAGGCCGAGTTGATGTAGGGCCAAAAGGCTCGTGCGCAGTGCACACGATTTCAGAGTCATATAAATAGCGGCATCCCGAATCGTTCGTCCTAACTTCAACTTCATTATCATATTAGTACTGAGATATTGTAGAAAATTCATATTGCCCTCATATCCAGCTGCGCCCTACTATATGTATAAGAGTACCTTTCTTCACCTTGAGGATCACTACAATAGATTTCATGCTACAATTTCGTCAACCTTCGACCGGCTTATACAGAATCCCTAGAAAAACGGAGCGTTCAAATCAAAGTAACACCAGGATAAAATGAAGGAAATCAGAAAGATAATTACTGGCACGACCCATTCCTTGCACCCGCAACGCACCCCAGCCCAATCAAAATTTCCCAGCTTGGTCCCACATTTCTTATTCGGACACAAGATTTTTCCTGCAATTTCGCCTGCTTCTAAGAAAGGCTCCATCCACTGCATCTGATAATCTCTGTGTCACAAAGAGTGAAGAAAAAACAAAACGGGATAGCTCACCGGCTCGACGAAATAACCTGAACATTTCGGATTCATGAGGATGGGAGGACTCACTGGCACGGGTTTGACCCCTGCTCCTCCTACATTGGGACTATCCATTCCCGATGGAGCAGTGCTGGGTAAAGGTGGAGATACGCCTCGACGAAGCGCCGCCAATTTTGGATTAGTGTATAATTGGGCAGCAAGATCGTTGGGAGAAGCTAAAGGTGAAGGACCTGATCGGGCTGGGGGAGAGACAGATATCGGTGAAGCAACTTTAACCATGCCACCCTCTTTTACCACTTCTTCGGCTGATCCTTGAGCAAGAATCGTGCCATTGCTGTGGCTGGTAGTAGCAGAAGCAGAAGTTGAGAGTACCCCATCAACAGGAGTTAACATTGCATCAGACATTCTTCTTCCTATATGAGTTGCCACTTGTGCAAATGTATTCGGGGACTTTGGTGTTGTGGACCCAGAATGACGACGGATATTCGTCAGTTTGATAGCACCGGGAGATATAATGTCAGTCTCTCCGTCGTCTGAGTCGTCTGAGTCAAGAGCTGACATTGACATGGTCTCCATGATGCTCTTTCCATTCGGGAATGGACGAGGGACGAGCGGACGGCCTCCAGTGGTTGCCTTTGGGGTTGCAGTCAACGGAGGAGAAGAAACAAATTTACCATTAGCATCGGTTAATGGTCGAGCTGTGGGTTCTCCTTCTTCATCTTCATCTTCATCATCAACTATTGCAGAAGAACCTTTTGATGAGGGACTGGGGTTCATCGAAGACATCGTTAATGAATCTCCCAGGCTACCGAATGACAATCCAGATGGTCTTCGCGGCCGCGAATCCGACCCTAGTCGTGATGGGCGACGAGAAACCGGTTGAGGCTGATTTGTAGATGGCCTGCGAGATGCCGCAGGAGAGATTGCAGGAGTAGCAGGGCCGACCTGACCGTGATCCAGCATGTGTTCCCGAGCTGCGAGCTCCTGACGGCACATTTTACATCGAATCCGACGTCTAGGAACCCTTGATAGCCCTCCGGGGGTAGGTGGCGTTGAATCATTCGCAGAGCGAGGAAAACGAGCAAACATGTCGGTGGAAGGTAAACTTCCATCACCATCTGACCATTTACATCATTTTCAGGACACAAAAGAAACTCGAGGAGACGCACTCATAACTTCCTCGGTCGTTCGCTGCATGTAATACATTCGTGTGTTCTTGTCTTTTCGAGAGATGGTGAATGAGGCTTTATGGAAAATCTCCAGTTGAGCGATGAATGCAGGATTAGGACTAAGAAATATATGAGCAAACGACTTGACAGAGAAACAATAGAGATATGAAGTTAAACTTGGAGACGTACTCGATTTCAGGTCGGGCTTTCCGCACAAGATCCAAAGCCTCTTCAACACTCATTTGACGATTATGCATGAGATATGCAGCGACTATTGTTGCGCTTCGACCTAAGTCAGTCGGATAGTAAAACCATCTCAATTTATATTAGTTTTAACGACTCACTGACTCCCGCTTGACAATGGACCAAAACTCCTCTTCCTTTATCCAATTCGGATTGTATGAAAGCGATAGCAGGCAATAGATGGATTAAGATATCTTCTTCCTCTGAGTCGTCCAGAAAGATTTGATGCTTGACGAAGGTCTATAAGAAGAATTCCTCAGTGCTTGTCAATGACGAAGAAAACCAAACTCACTTCGTGTATAGATATCTTCCCTCTCATCGCCGAAAGGACACTATAGATCTTGTTTGCTTTCAAATTCTCCGTGTCCATGGCGCTCGGAAGCCCTCCGATCCAAAGTCCTGGAATAACCTCGTCCATTGCTATTTGTTGAATTTAGATTTGGGTAAAATATAGAAAATTTCTGCTAGGCAGAGAGAAATCGAAGTAGATTATAGATGTTGTACTGAAATCTTCGGAGTAGATTAGTCAAGCTCAGTCGGGAAGATGGGGAGTTTGACAAGCATGCATTCAAGGGGTGATAGTCTATTGCCTGTTGCATAATTATCTGCAGGTCGTCGATTTTTTCGCACCTGTTTGGCTTTGTTATTGGAAATCAACCTGCGTCTACTGCAATTGCACTTCTTGCACTTCTTGCACTTCTCTCCAGTGTCTGCCCCCCACAACCGAATACAGATAAATGTCCAAGAGATTTTAGGACCTGCAGGCAATTATTCAACAGGCAATATTTATTCATTCGCAATACAATTTAATTTATCTGTTGATGAAAGGCTAGTCGATGCAGGTAAATATTTCAACCACCGCAACTTGTACTGGTGTGCAGATCCCAGAAAGCTGCAGAGTAGCAACGATGACCCCCTCGAAAATCAAGAGCTGCCATCTCTAGCCTTCAGTGCCGCTGCATGCTGAGTATCGAGCACATATACATCAGTCCCAGGATACACAGCGTATCCATCATTTGGTGTCGGACCATTTGTCAAGTCAGAACCAGCTTGCCTATATTTTGATTGATCATCAATGAACACAATCCTTGCACGATGAGAACACTGACCAGATCAGATCACCCGTAAGGCCGGTGCTCAAAACAGTTGAGTACCAGCCGGAGTAGGTATCATTTTGGTTGGCAATAGTTACCCCAAACTCTTCCATGATCACAGGCTTGTTGGATGCCATCATAGCGGTTGCATGGTCGTCTATCCATTGAGATCCAAAGGACCCGGGGCTATCAGCCTCACCCCAGCTTTCCTACGATGTTTAGGTAAGCTGTGTGCATATATAGCTGACACTGGGCATCTGTAGACTTACGGGATAGAGCTAGAGTTGGAGTTAACGTTTTTGAATAGTTTTATACGATCATGCTGCTCACATGGAATGTCCCGAAATCCAACGTGTCAATGTTGAGATTGGCGTCAAAGTCGATACCGAGGCTTCCTCTATGGCGAGGAGCCAAACAAGATAATATTCAATGTAATTTCGAGGTTTGCAGCATAGCACGTACTGATATACATAGATTGGGTTTCCGGGATCATTGAAGAAACCTTCGTCGCCGATAGCTACCAAATGATTTGTATCGATGGATTTTATGAAGGCTGAAAGTTCAGCAGCCCAAGTAGAGATAGTTGATACTGTGCAAGTTCCGGACGAAGCACTTCGGAGGGAGGATTCAATATATTGGTGAGGTTGTATGCTTAATCATTGTCAGAAAGCCCACCTCGTCGAGCCGAGACATCTGGGCTCGTTTGCCAGCTCCCATGCCTGGCATAGAGATTTATCTTTGTTTAGCAATATCATATGCGATCAATGGACGAACAAGAATGCCGGGTTCGTTCGAATAACGACCAACGAACGTTTTGACATAGTTCTTATACGCAGCCTAGTGTTGTCAGAGGTTAGCATCTTACAAATATGTTTCTTGAAATTTACCCACAATAACCGTAGCATTTGTGTAGAAATAATCGTGTGGGGATCCCTGTCCAAGAAGCTGGTTGACGTAGACATCCATACCACCTTAGAGAGTAAAGCAGTAAAATTAACAATCATCGGAGCCAGGACCATGATAGCACCCACCATAGTCTGACCTGCATCAGTCCAAATTGCAAACGCATTATTAGTTTTCCCGGGCCACGTTGTTAACAGCATACCAGTTATTTGTTCTGCAAAGAGCATTGTCACAAAGATAATTATCGATTGTGGAAATCATACGCACAGGGTGATTATAAGCCTCAGACCGTGAGCTTTCGCAGCCGCAACAACGTTATCTACGTCGAAGATCAGAAACATGATCATGGATCGAGAATTACACAAACCGAAATTCTCAAGACCGTTAGCGCCAAAATTGATCGTAGGTGTCGACCCATTCCAGCTCTGATAATAAGCTACACCATCGGGTGTAGTCACTTCGTTGAATCCCCTAGAGAGGTCTCAGGAAATGGAACCTAGGCTATGCCAGAACTCAGACTTACAGTGTTCTAACGGCCGTCGCTCCTGTACTTGCAATGTCAGCAAATGCAGTATTCATATCTGCAATATCATAATTCATGAGCCCAACCCAGTATGCGTTGGCTCTGAAAGCGCAGATTGAATTTCATGTTAAATATAATAAGCGAGCATAAATATTTACCCAACTACGGTGAAGGGTTTATCGTTCAACGTGAAGTGTGTCCCGGAAGTTTTGACAAACCCAGACACAGTGGCTGTAGGCGAGGTCGAAGTTGTCGTAGTCGTGCTTCCTGAGCTAGTGGTTGAGGTGGAAGTGGCGACACTGGTAGATCCAGGGAGACATTGATAAAAGTAGGCATTTAGAATCACACAGGTATTTCCAGCAGCACAAGCTACGTACAGAAAGTCAGTCGAGTACTCATGTCAATTCAACCTTCTACTTACTGGTAGATCCTGTGTATCCTATTCCACCACACTGACCATATTCGGGAACACTCTGAGCTGCTGCTAATGAAACAATTGGAATAAAGGTGAGGAACCTGTATAAGCGATTCATGATAATGAAGCTTGCAGGTGAGACCTTGAAAGCAAATTTTCAGTTGCTTTTAAAGGTGCGAGCATACAAGGCACAACTATGAGGGACGACTAGGGCATGTTATTGCATAATAACGAGCTTTTTCCTGGAACATTCAGCGGAAAATAGTGTCACGGACATACGCAGCGGTCCGGAGAGTACCAAACTGACAAGAAGCCAGTCGAATGAAGGCAGTTGCCAAATAACCGTGACGACCCTTTCGGCGAGATAACCCCAGCAGCGTCTGGAATTGCCATCGATGAACATGCTACTCCAGGCTGCTCCCAAGAATCAAAGTAGAGCATGATTTAATTATGAGTCTCTGAACATTGGACCTGCTGTCAGGCACATTCTGAGGTCTAATCTTCTCAAAGGGACCGAAGCGCAGAAATTGAAAGTCAATATCACGTTAAGCAGCGAGTCGCTATCCAATGCTTACGACCCACGTCAAGACTCTGGGCTCGATTGTGTATGACATTTTTCCGGAACCGGGAATAACATTATTTTACAGAATCACGCACTCCCATCTCTAGCCTTCAATGCCGCTGCATGCTGAGTATCTAGCACATAGACGTCGCTTCCGGGGTATACCGCATATCCATCGTTTGGTGTCGGGCCGTTTGTCAAGTCGGAGCCAGCTTGCCTGTAGATGCAATCGTTAGAAATTCAATGTTTTCGTCCAACCAGAATTCGGACTAACCAGATCAAATCACCCGTTAGGCCGGTGCTCAGAACAGTCGAGTACCAGGTGGCATAGACACCACTTTGATTACTGGTAGTCCCAAATTCCTCCATAATAACAGGCTTGTTAGAAGCCAACATGGCAGTGGCGTGGTCCTCAATCCATTGGGTTCCGAATGGGTTGTCAGATTCACCCCAGCTATCCTATACAGTGGAGCGTTACATTGATATGAAGATAAAGGAAAAGAAATGCTTACGGGATAAAGCTGAAGATTCAAATCGAGAGGAAATTTTTAGGAAAATCAGATGCATTTGAACGTGGTTGCTTACATGGAAAGTCCCGAAATCCAGTGTGCTAATATTGAGGTTGGCGTCAAAGTCAATGCCAAGGCTTCCTCTACGGTGGCCCCAACAATGAGAACCTTAATTACTTCTCTATATATAGCACGTACTGGTATACATAGATGGGGTTTCCTGGATCGTTGAAGAAACCTTCATCGCCAATAGCCACCAAATGGTTTGAATCAATTGACTTGATGAAGGCTGAGAGTTCGGCTGCCCATGTCGAGATGGTTGAAATTGTGCAGGTGCCAGAAGTAGCGCTGAAAGTCAAGAAAGGATATTGATAAATCGAAGCGCAAGCCCATGTAAATGGTCTACAATAACAAACCTCGTTGAACCGAGACATCTAGGCTCATTGGCTAGTTCCCATCCCTGTCGAAAAGAGAAAGCAATCTTTCAGCATTTGAGCTAATTCCATGAGATGCGAGAACGTACAAGGATACCTGGCTCGTTGATATAGCGGCTGACAAACGTCTTAACATAGTTCTTGTATGCAGCCTAAACAAGATCAGCAGACCGGCCGCGACTTCGTCTACCAAAATCCGCTCACAATGACAGTGGCATTCGTATAGAAATAATCATGAGGAGACCCTTGACCAAGAAGTTGGTTGACGTAGACATCCATACCGCCTATAGAAGGAATAGCCCATTATGAACTCGTACGCTACTGCCAACGATATGGGTGCTCACCATAGTCAGACCTATACCGAGAGTTGAAAAGATAAATCATTCAGAGAGTCTTGCGCACGCGATCACCAATCAAGTCCGTACCAATTGTTGGTCCTAGAATTGTGTTAGCACAAATCTACATTAACCTTGTGTACAAATCATACGCACAGAGTGACGATGAGTCTCAAACCGTGAGCTTTTGCAATCGCAACCACATTATCTGCATAGAGAGCAGGTAAATGTCGATAAATGAAAAGTCAGATACAATACGCTGACCGAAATTTTCCAGCCCATTAGCACCAGTGTTGACAGTAGGAGTCGATCCAGACCAGCTCTGGTAGTACGCCACACCATCCGGTGTAGTCACCTCATTGAACCCCCTACATACAACAAGATGAGTCTGAGTAGAACAGAACGACATATATACCAGTGTTCACATACCATGTCCTAACCGTCGTCGCTCCTGCAGCCGCGATATCCGCGAACGCAGTATTCATATCTGCAGTATCGTAGTTCATGAGCCCAACCCAATACGAATTAGCTCTGTCAAAAATAAAATTCTGTCAGGACACCGTCATACAAAGCGCAGAATAGAGATGGAGATCTACCCAACAACGGTGAATGGTTTATCATTCAATGTGAAATGCGTTCCAGAAGTTTTCACAAACCCAGAAACAGTAGCGGTGGGAGAGGATGAAGTGGTCGTAGTCGTGGTTCCTGATGCTGTAGTTGATGTGACTGAAGTAGAAGAGACGCTACTACTACCGGTAGACGTTCCAGCGAGGCATTGAGAATAGTAGGGATTCATAACCACACAAATATTCCCTGCAGCACAAGCTGTAGCAAGGCAAAGTGTCAATGTCAGTCTGACGGCCAATTCGTATAGGTGATTTATTTTTACTCACTAGTAGATCCTGTAAACCCTATACCGCCACACTGTCCATACTCGGGAACACTCTGCGCCGTGACCAGCTTTGCGATAACTGGTAGTAGAGCGAGCAGCCCATATACCCGTGCCATGGTGAAGAAATGAAGAGAATCAGAGGATCCCAAACAGATTGCTTTTATTTGAGATGCGGAAGTGTAAGGCACGGACGTCGTGGCTTGCAGTGTTGGTCGAAGTGGTCCATGTTTTCAAGGTTGAAGCGAACTTACTCCGTGTGGAGGGTGACCTTACCGTTCATCATGATAGTTTGAAGAGAGCAACCTCGAGTTACGACCATACCATATGACCACAGTATATTCAATGACATATGGAAATAAACGCGACCTTTCTGCGAAATATCGCCAAACTTTGAGTTACTGGATAAGAATAGAATCGCGGCTATGTGGCGAAATCAACAACGAAAAGCCTGGAGGCCAGATTGAAAGTTTAGGGTGGAAATGGAATACGAAGTTCGGAGTTGACTGGGTCCACCACCTGATAATTACTTCATTTCTTACTTATTGTCCCGGTATTTGTTGGTATAACGATATACGACCCACCAACGGTCTGATAAAAAGAGAGGAATCTTGCATTTGAGGCACAGAATATCTGTACCATCAGCAAATTATAGCGAAGCGAAGCGTCGAAGAGAGATATGCACTCGTAGATTGAAAGCATTGAGGAAAGTTGAACAAAAGTCAGCGGTGATATAAAATCCGCAGCACAGTATAGATACCTGCAGGAAAAGGTAAGATTCGGGGAATATGGATTGGGCAAAACTCAATAAGTAGACAACAAGCATGAATACACTCGCGAAGGGAAAAACTTTATCCAGCTCAGCTCTTTTCATCCCATTTCTCGTAATCATCATTTTGAAGACTTTCTGTGTATGCTTCGTTTATGGAATCGCAAAGATTGTCTAAATCATCTAGGGCCCTTATAAGGGCTTGTAACGAGGATAGTTTATCTAAACTAGGTTCAAAGAAAGGTTCGAAAAATTCTCAACCATCACGCACCATACATCTGTATTCGTATTTGAATGTTCGGTTCTGAAGGATGAGGTACACTGGAAATTTTTCAGGATATCACAAGAGCTAAATCAAAGGGTTCAGTGCTCACCTGTATCCGCAAAACTCAACCTTTGGACTACGCGAGGCGGTAGGTCAGCAAAGTAGCAGCAACTCAACCATAAGGCTTGAATTTCAACTTTTTCATAAGCATCCATCGTAGCGCATTCCCCATGGTATGCGATTCATCGTGAACCTGATATGTTGCAGCAGAAAGGTCGGATGCTGCGCCTTTCATCTGTGGATAGCATTTGAGCATTTTTGTTGTGGATGTAAGATATGATTACGGACAATGCGAATTTTTGGAGGAGCTTCTGCAGTAGCCATTGTCGAAGGATGTTAGACGCCCACAGACGGCGCTTAAGCCAATTTCGCTCATACATCCCGACAAGTAGCGTTTTGGATAATTCCTGTCATCCCACATACGTCCTTATGCATACATTTGTCTTGCAAAAACTTGTACCGATTATGAATCATTACGCTCCTTTATATCTCACTGGAATAGCAGTATCAACGCAGAACATCTGTAAAACAAGTTAAATTTTGAGTTATTTCCCTTCCTCATTCTCCTTGCGGTAATATATGCGGCTCTAAATCATCACGTTCAGCGGCTGGTCGTCCGTATACGTTTGAAGAAGACTCTCCAGGCTACAGTAGTTAAGACGACTTCGTCCTACGGGTTACACCAGCAAGAACATTACTGTACGCTCTCTCGGGAGGGAGTAGTTTGTCCTTTAACAGAAGAACAATGAACGAAAAAAATCACCAATTTAATTGAACCTTAGGCGCTTAATGAGAACAATTCCAACTCCGACTCCTTTGGTGCCCAACACAACCAAACTAAGCTTTTTTGTATTTTCTTTTTTATTCCCAAAACCTACACAATGGTTAGATCAATGCATTGTTGCTCGGTGAAGCACTTTATCAATACTCATTGTACCATTCATTCATCAGCATGAGGGTTATTGACTATTTTGGACTTATAAAGCGATGCTCGTTCGCCTTTCTCCGGACAACACTTCCTCTTTTTCCCTTCTCTCCTCTAACGGCTCTTTGTATTGGTTATACCCTTTCTCGCTTTTATCTCAAGGCAGGATCTCCCAGGTGGAACTCAGATCTTTCCGCTTTTTTATTAATTGCTTCAAGCACCAACGACCGGACACTTTGCATATCACGCTTCACTCTACGTACAAACCTACTTTCCACTTCCAACCCATGGCTTTCTCCACGTTATACACCTCAGAGACGCCTACTTTACCTCCACTTCGCCCAGTAGCGACTCCTATGCCTGTACGGCTCCCTGGAATCGAGCACATCCATTCCTTACCCGACTCACGTCCTGTAAGTGCCTTTCCCATTGCCCCTGAATATTCTCACTTATGTCCTTTTCTCACTTTAGTCATGTACAATTCCTCTTTACGCTCCTCGTCCTTCCGTGCCTATACCGCGAAGATTCTCCACCTCATCTTCAATCACGAATGAGTCACGATCCCCTTCCCCCTCTCCATCCAACTCTTCCTTCATGAGTCCGAGCTGTACGTCACAGACCTCTACTCAACGTGGTCAGCCGTTCATGCGACTCGTCCCGACTGATATGGCACATGCGGAGGCGGTCGTCGTTGTCCCTCCTCCGGGGCCTGAACCTCAGAAACCTTTACTACTTATTGGTCCTGCGTTAAAAATGGTCAATCATCCTCAGCGACGCATTGCCCATGGCGCACGAGTATATCCATATCGCAGGGAAATGAGCCATCATCATAGCCGAAAGGCATCTTGGGCATCGACTAATTGTTCCGACTCATGATATAACGAGGTCAGTACTGCTCGTGTCTACACAGATCATCCGCTCATGGTTCCTAACACAGCTCCCTTGTTCTGTCTGGTTGGCTCTTGCATTTTCTTGTATTCATCATCACCTTAGTGTATTTTTGGGGCTTTCAGTCGAGCAATGAAAACTGTATTTTTACCTATTGACGCTATATCCTAACGACCTGTCCATTTCTAATCCTTTCGGATTTCTGGTCAGTAGAGAACAATATAGAACGCTTATCGTAAGGCGAAGCTTCAAGAACACAATTAAGGGCTAATGATTACATTCATCAGACTTTCGTTCATAATTGTCCTTTGCGCTCAGCACCTTTCCCTATCTAGAATTGGGAGCTGCCAACGAGTCATAACACCATAGTAAGTGCACACAAAATTGCTTAAAGTACAAGGGCCCCAGAAGACGAAGAACTCAGTCAATATTATGTATAATGAAACGAAACGACAAACATCGTAAATCAGGATATGATGAACAGCGACAGAGCTGAAAGTTTCTCGAGGGATCGTTCTACTGACGCAAAGGGTATTTTGACTCGGTTGTTTCGGAGAAAGACTGGGTCGCCGAAGGAGAGGGGCAAACACTGCGAGTGAGGTTTTGTGAGGGGTGTTGTTTTTTTGAGACGACTATCTCCACAAAAGCGAATTTCTGAACGGTAGGAGTGTGAGTAGTTGAGGCGGATGTAGATGCGGATGCGGATGCTTTTACAGAGTTTCTAAACCGTTTGTTGGAACTGCCTTTCGACGAGTCCTCTTGAGCCTCTCGTACACGTTTCGTGACTGATTTCGTCCAGTGTACCTCTGGCAACAAATCAACAGCGTGAAGTGAGATAATTGAATGAGAAGTACTACCATTATTTGACGAGCCAGGTAAGGGAGCTTTCATCGCCGATTGAAAGTTCTTTTTCAGTAGTCGTCCGCGTCTGCGTTTCCGCGCAGACGTGATCTCGGTTCGAGGAGGGTTGGATACTTCAAGCACGTCGGGCTTTGAAGGAGTCATCTCAGGTGATGGAAGAGCAGCACTCGTTTCTCCAAGGTCGAATGATGTTTCAACTGAGAAAATAGGCGCAGCCGACTTAGGGTTGGGAGTATTTGAAGACGGTACGAAGGACGCAAGTGCAAGCCGTTCCAAGTTGACTACAGTGAGCCCAGAACTGAGTAATAGCGACTGTGATCCGGGTGGCATGTCAGCTTCTGGTGTTACTGTTTTGCCTGAAACAAGGGGCGTGTCGTCTGTCGAATCTGTTAGTTCGAGGTTCAGTATCCTTCAGTTAAGGATACGTACCAGACAAGCTACTAAGAGATGAAAGTGGCGAAAGTATGATTGATGAGGCTTCCGCCATTTTGTTCACTTCAAGTCCATCTCGAAGTGATTCTATTTGATGGTCTCTCTCAGCTAGAGCTCGTTGTAGACCATGGACATCGTTTAAACGTGATCGAAGTCGGTCAATCAGATTATAAATGGCAGGAATGACAGCAAAAGTGTCTTCTGTGAGGAATTTTGGGAAACATATTAAGGCAGAGATATTTGGATCCTCCGAGACCGGGATTAGCTCTTGGATTGTTTCCCAGATAGAGACAAGCCTGGGCGCAGGCTTCAAAACATCCAGATCTGAATCGTAGAACGCAATCTCATGGTGACAAAGTACAGCGAACAGCGAGGAAATTCGCTTCTCGAGGTGGGTCTGCTCCAATCTACTGTTCTCCTGAACGGAAGAAAGCTGACGACGAAAGTCCTCCATCTGTTGCTCTGCGTGTGTCTGCACATTGGTTAGTGAATTCCTGGCTTCAATCAATGCGGTCTCGGCTTTCGAGTGCTGAGTGGCAAGCGAGGACAGCTGATCTTCGACCTGCGCAGCCTTCTGGTGACTGGCATCTGCCTGATGTCGGAGGGCAATGCTCGATTCACGTCTCTCACAATCCAATTGTCGGGATAAAAGATCACTCCGTTCTGTGGCCTCCTTCGCTTTGGATTCGTAGTTGGAAGCGTCGTGGATCGCTGCCTCCAAGCGAGTGGTCAGGTCATGCCGCAGCTTCATCATCTCTTCCGAAAGACGGCGCTGTTCCATTCGGCTATTCTCTTTGATACTCGAAATTTCACTCTCCAATGTCATTTTTTGTTCCCTCAACAGATATGCGTACCTCTTCGCAGATACCTCCTCAGCCCTGGTTTCGGACAGAGATTCCTGCAGCTGAGCTACAGTGATATTCAAGGTATCAGTCTCTGATTCCTTCGCCGATTTCACTCCCTTCCTGTCCAGCTCGAGTGCCTGCAACTGGAAGATGTGCCTCGCACGAGACGCATCCAGCTCTATCTGTATGACTTGTTTATCATAGAGGGTCTCAGCTAGCTGTCGCTGTGACTCCTCTTGCATAGATTCGAGCTTCGCAGCGCGTTTGCGGAAATATGAAACCAACATTGTTGCAACGCGACGAGTCCACACTATAACGTCTGCACAAGTTGCAGACTCATGCTTCACCATGTCCAGCTTTTGTTGTAGCTTTTCTTGCGAGAAAGCCATCTTTGATACCGTCGCCCGAAGGAATGCAGCTTCGTCGAGGGCCACGTTCAGCCGGCTTTCGACCTCCGCCAACTTCTCCTGATAGAACAAAGCGATTCTACCCCGCTCCTCGTCAATCAAAGCAGTGAACTGAGCGGTGTAGTGTCCCATTAAATGAGCAGAGCCTGGAGCATTATGAATCTGAGGATGAGAAGTTGGCTGAGAGAGTGCCATGAAGTATTCAGATAATCCTGGGGGAGCTGGATAAATGCTGGAATTCTAGAATTTTTCACAAGTGAGAGATTATGTAATTCCATAACATTGATTTGCCACAGGAGTGTATCTCTGATATGAAGGTCCTGAAGATAATCCAGTAGATGTCGAGACCACAGAATATATAGGCGAGAAACCGAGGATGCCTTGAAGAATTTTGGAATTCACGAGCGTTTGTTTAATAGCCGGTAGATCCTTGCCTGATATAGGAATTGCCCGACTTGCTGGGTCCGCAATCGTTCCCAATCAGCTGCTGAGCGGCACAGTTGAAATTTTTCACAGGTTGCAGAATTCAATCTCCCATTCAACTCTGACATCGTACGTTCTGGAACGACTAACTTCAGTCATCATATCAAGGTCAAAGTCTGGTAATTTGGTGGCTACCGGCTCTAATTTATCAATGGACCATAGGTACTATGGGGTGAGCATGTAGACTTGATGTAGACTGACTGTGGACCCTGCCATCACAGTGGGTAGAGGGTACGGGCATCATCTTACAGGTTTACCATCACCATACTTCAATCCCCTTTGTCTATCTCAA
The DNA here is from genome assembly GCA_027886635.1 of Lentinula boryana. Classification (NCBI taxonomy): domain Eukaryota; kingdom Fungi; phylum Basidiomycota; class Agaricomycetes; order Agaricales; family Omphalotaceae; genus Lentinula; species Lentinula boryana. Next base: position 66,663 of record MU790560.1, read on the forward strand.
TTACTTGCAGTACTCAATTAAATGCATTCCACAATCTGACGGAAGTGGGCTATCCTTTAGCACACGGGGCGTTTGACTCCCATTCAGTCAGAGTCAGCGTTCAGAATTTCTATCAATCTTTCTCGAGGTTGAATTCGTTTTTTTATAAACACATAGCATCATGCGACGGCGCCACTCCGAAGAGCTCCACCCACACTGCTTCCACCCTAGGCATGGCGGTTCTTGTTCTAAACTGGTCACTGAAGGCCTATCAAGGCCTATCAAGCCCCGTGTAAGATGTCCTATCACACACTTTACCCTTACTATAATTTTTACTCAAGGTGCTTAACCCTAAGTTTAGAAATAACATTTGTCGACAATGTTACCCCGGCTCTTTCGAGCTCATTAGGTGCTCATAGATGACTAGTGAACTGTCTGCTGTGGCTCCTACCAGCTCCTGCTGCTGTGTACGAGACTGGAAACTTGACGAAATACCAGCGATTCCAAAAATGGCACTATGCAGGGCCTCTTCATTTCCGGAACTTGTGTAAGTCGCGCATTGCGTCAGGCGTGGATATATGATAATGAAACACTCGCCGCTTAGTTCAACATTTCTGTAAGTAGGGCTTTCATCGCCGTGTTCCATTGCTCACTATGTAGCACTGGGGGTAACCCATTGGGTATATAAAGCCATCAACGCGCAAGCTTTCCTTCCAGGATCTCATCTACGTCAATAATCATGCGGTTCTTCTCTGCCATGTTTGCCCTGGTAATCGCTGCTACATCCGTCGTCTCTCAGAGCGCAAATCTCGGTGCTCCTGCAGACATGACCCAAGTTGCTGCTGGGTCGGACTTCACCGTCATGGTTGACCGTCCGGTATGTCTAAATTTCCCTTCTTAATGAAACTCAAATGTAACCTCAGGTTGGTTCTAGGATACGCTGACTGGTTCAATCGAGGTAGCTGTGGTGATCGCTCTCTTGAGCTGTGCCTCCAATACGTGCCCTGGACCTTCCGCAGAACTTGGCACGGTCTTATACAACGGACCTTTCGATCCTCAGTTCACGACGGAACCTGGAACCACTAATCTCTCACCTCACGAGAACTTCACGATTACTGTTCCTTCTTCCTTTACAAAGGGTAACGCTCAGTTGGGTGTCGCGCATGTCTATCTGCTAGGAGTGGGTTAAACACATCCTAAGCCGCTTTGTGCTTGCTAACGTCTAACTCCCAATAGGCTTCGGTATCGCCCGAACTCGAGACGTTCAACACTACCATTGTAGTTACTTGAGTAGGCTGTGGATTGATGATGGACAATATGGACATAACTACGGACTTTAATATGGATTAACGTACACGAATTTCCAAGTTTTGGATGCACTGAAATAGGAAAAGTTTCCGGAAAAATTGAGGATATCTGTACGCTTGAGACCATCAGATCTTACAACAGTAAAACTTTCGTGCATTGAAGTTGTCCATGCGGCGCCCATAAGTAGATCAAGGTTCAAGCTTGCTAAAGATAGATCATAAGTATACTTGAATGTGGCTGTGCTATCGAGTCACGATACTGATGCTCATACTAATACCGCGCCTTCACGCAGTTTATCGATTAAAGCCCCTTCCTTTCACTCGTTTAGCAAGATTTAAAAGCACTATGGCCTCATCACTAGACCTTGAGCGAGAAATAGAAACTCAGAACGCGTTATTCAACGAATTAAGGCTTTCCGGCTCTGATCCTGCTGGACTAGAAGAAGTAAAGAAGAAATTAGGAGAGTTGAAGAGATCGCTCGGACAGGCTAAAGCAAAGGCTGCTGCAGATGGCTCCGCTGCTTCTGGAAGCAAGGATGCTGCTGCCAAGAAGAAGGGTCGAATTCTCTTGAAAACACCCAAAGTGAGTCAAAGTATCTTTCCTAAACGAATTCGTTGTCATACTAGAGCTACTAGGGAACGAGGGATTATGGCCCTGCGGAGATGTTCTGTCGTGAATACGTAGAGCGAATTGTCAAGGACTGCTTCACGACTTACGGCGGTTCCTGCCTTGATACACCTGTCTTCGAGCGCAAGGAAATCTTAGCAGGAAAGTACGGTGAAGACGCAAAACTTATATTTGACCTAATGGATCAAGGAGGGGAGCAACTTTCTCTGAGGTATGATCACACTGTTCCGCTGGCACGGTACCTCTCTATGATGGGAGGGACGAATACACAGTCGAAACTTTGGCAAGTTGGGAAAGTGTACAGGAGAGATAACCCGGTCATGTCCAAGGGAAGAATGAGGGAGTTCTCACAAGCGGTACGTCAAATACAGCGTTTTTACTACCGTTCATTGACATTCCTCGGCAGGATTTCGATATATCTGGCATTTGGGACCCCATGATCCCCGATGCAGAAATCATCAGTTTGGTCTGTACAATTCTGTCAAAGCTCGACGTAGGAGAATTCACCATCAAGGTGAGCCGTCTTAGAATCGACTCGAATCAATTTCTGATAAATCTATTCAGATTAACCACCGAAAAATACTCGATGGTATTTTCGAGGTCTGCGGTGTACCATCCGAGAAAATTCGTACCATTTCTTCTGCTGTCGATAAGCTTGACAAACTCCCGTGGGCTGATGTCAAGAAAGAAATGACGGAGGAGAAAGGCCTCGATCCCGCTGTCGCAGACAAGATTGGAGAGTACGTTAAGCACAAAGGTAACTCCCTAACTTCGCCTACGTCCTCATATTTCCTAAAATATCGTTCATCCTCGTCAGGTGGCCCAGAACTTCTTGACCAACTTCTGACCGACCCAGCACTTAGTGCTAATTCGAGTGCAAAACAGGGTCTGGAAGACATGAGCTTACTGTTCACTTATCTCTCAGCATATAATGTGATCAACAGGATCTCTTTCGACATGTCTCTTGCTCGAGGTTTAGATTACTACACTGGTATAATCTATGAAGCTATCGTCGAAGCCTCCGCACCTCCTGGTTTCAAAGCCAATCCTCCGGTTGATCCCTCATCCGCTCCCTCTCCAGCACCAAAAAAGAAAGCATCAAAAAAGATCAAGAACGAGGACGGCGAAGAAGAGGAAGAGGTCGATGAATCCCAAGTCGGCGTAGGATCAATTGCTGCAGGTGGTCGTTACGACGGGCTTGTAGGCATGTTCAGCGCAGCCGCCGCCGGAGACTCTAAACACAAAGGTTCCATACCTTGCATCGGTATATCTATAGGTCTCGATCGGATTTTTGCAATCATTTGGCCCAAGTGGGTCGAAAAGGGCAAGCGAAGCAAAGAGACTATGGTATATGTGATGGCAGCTGGCGATGGACTGATTGTCGAGCGCATGAAACTTGTCAAGGAACTTCGAGATGAGGGGATTAAGGCAGACTTCTTGGCGAAGAAGAAACCAAAACTGCCAGTACAATTTGCGGCAGGCGAGAGGGACGAGGTACCATTTGCGATCATCCTTGGAGAGAACGAGATCAAGGAAGGGTACGTGATGGTGAAACAGCAGAAATGGGAAATGATAGATGGTAAGAAGGTGAAGATCTTAGCAGAGGGAGACGAAAAGGGCGAGAAGGTTGATCGAGGACAGCTTGTCAAATGGTTGAGAACTACGCGAACTTGGAAGGAATGGGAAGACGGCAAATTATAATTCATAAATATTCCAGTCATATCTCAGTGCTGTCCACTATTAAGATCGGCAATGATATTCTGTATCTTCTGCATATCATGGTAATGTATATCAGCTTTCCTAGATCTCCTACAATTTTCACCACGGCGAGCGAACTCCTGCTGAACTGAGGGACCCGCCCTCAGTGAGCTAGCAAAAGGTAAGTTGACTTCCATGCAACATTGGGTTCCTACGTACCACTGCCGAAATTTGCTTGTGTATCATAGTCAGATCTGTAGAATCAGCAAAAGCAAGTAAGCAGTTTGTGGAATTTGGGAAGAACAGAACACGCACAATCCAAGTAGCCCATGGTCCCATTATTTTGATCCTCAACCAACATGTCGCTGAACTCGATCTCTGCTGCATCTAAATTCTGTCTGGCAATAAAAAACTTGGCTAGTCGCCCCCCACGTTCTGCGTTTCGCGCTGCAATGATGTTTCGGACTTGCTTGGAGATGCGCGTTGGGAGATGAGGTAGTTTGTTCTTTAAAAAAAGGATGAAGAAAACCACACATGCGAGGAACGGTCAAACATACCATATGAGGATCTAAGCTAAAGATGTCTTCCGTTCCGAAAAGATCATTCAACAACTGAGGCGAAATACTCGACCCAATCCACAATATCGTCGTTTCCTCGTTATCTAATGTTTCAATGACAGAAGTCACTTGTCAACGAGAAGGACATGGACTGTTGTATCATTAACTTGCCTATGAGATATAGCCCATTCGCCAACATCCATTCATGGCTAGCTCGCATGGTTGATGGCAGCGATATCGCTGAATTAGGACTTTTTGGTTGTGTTATGCCGTTTGCGCTAGGTGTCTCTGCTACCGCCGTCGTCAACGCAATCGTGTCATCAAGATCATGCAGTGCCAAAAGTCGTGGATACAAGTGTTGTATGGTAGAACGTACACTCATAGAAAGTAGTCGGTGAATGAAGTAATTGCGGACGTCGGAGGCTATGTTGCGTGCTGAAGGTAGAATAAGAGGAACACAAGTCAGGAGTGAGAAGCGAAAGCGATAGGCAAAGCTTACCTTTGAGAGGCTTGGATTTCAATAGTCCGAGTGTGTACGTAGGAAGAGCTTTGAAAGTTTCCGGGATGATAAGCTGTTGAAGAATTCTGTTTAGCAAAACCAACCGAAATTCAGGTGTTGATATGGAACGTACTTGGGTAGGTCTCGAAGCAGCCGCGCATTTATTCCTATATCCTAATAACACAGCGGAGCAATTTTCAGTCAAGTCATCTCTTATGAGAGACACTTTCTGCGATGAGAGATTTGATATGGCTGGATTTGAATTAGTGACTAGTCCCATGTAAAGAACTAATGCTGCTTACCTGTTCTTGTCAAATAAGCCATACATGCATCCACATCCGCATATTGAAACACATTTCCAGCCAGCTCGACCACCTGGAGCCCTAAATTCACCAACCTCACCCTCCTCTGCCCTTGAGGTGACGTATACAGTACTGCGCATTGTAAGTATGCGTATTCGCGTGGGCTGAGACCTGAACTCGTTATGGAGCTAGCAGCATGAGCGAGGGAGACACAAAAGGATTTGTCGGCATCAATGATACCCGTAGCCATGTCAGTTGAGTTTTGCAGATAAAAGTTGCCATGATGATCTTTTACTCGAAGGCCTGCACTGATCTTCAGAGAAATTCCAATGCCAGGTATTACTGAAAACTCACCCTTGGAACACCTTACCCTTGTCATGCAGTCGTACCCAGTAGTCCGTCTAAACAAACGCTGCATCTGTGATTCAAGTACTGGACCGTCCCTCAGTAAGTCGAACCGGGGATGGAAATATATGTCTCCGCCTGTCGTCGAGGGAACTGCACCTGGAATAGAAGAAGAAAGTTAGGAGATAAAAACAAAATCAGCGGTCCCGTTATATGACCCACCCACACTAGCTACATCGACAAATTTACTGTTTCCCAGAAACAGTGACACCCCAATTCCCTCCTCCGCACACTCTTCCCCAATCTGCGTCCATAACGGGTCGCGAGGTTGATACAATATTTTCTCCTTGTCGGTATCATACACATTTTCGTTAGGCTGCCCGTGAAGAGCAGCGATGCCGACGGATGGCATAGTGCTCAAAAAGCTGATGATGTGACCACCACGATTTGACTATTGGATGTGAGGAAATATGAGTCGGTAGAACAGACAGCATGCTGTAAACAAACAACAGAAGACTCACAAGTGCAGCCTGACCCGCCCGAATTACCGAGCCGAACGCAGTTCTGGAATTTGATGTGTTAACAAAACGTTGTGGTATTGATTGTAGTAATGCTTCCAATGAATTTCGATGCTCCCAAGGATCAACAAAAACACCGTCATAGAGCGGAACAAAGACTTCGTCTGTGTCTGAAACCACCAGCATAGGAGCTGGGATTTTGTCTGTCTGGTATGTATACGTTGAGAAAGCTACTTTCCCGAGAGGCAGAGGAGGCACGCACTGTCAAGTCGTAAAAGTGTAACATCTCGTCATAGGTTATAATAGCTATCCGACTTCCAGGATGGAAACACGGATTAAGCATAACCTCCTCATCCGCAGGATCTGGACCACCATATAAAATCTTCAAAAGTGATATACAGGCGGCATAGAGGAAATTTGACTGGACAGCCTCTACGGAGACGTCAAGAGCAATGACGAAATTCAGAGGTTGAGGCAAACGAATACCAGTAGGTAGCGGTGTAGGAGAATGATATGGAGGAGTTATCCGTTGCGGAGGATTGGAAGCAAAATACTCCTCTCCCACGACAAAGTCTATAGTCCCTTTGCACAGTTCAGGTCGATCCATATAATCAAGGCGCATTCCGTTTCCATCTAGATTGGAAAAGTACTCTGGTGCTACTGCAGTTTCGTGCGCACATAGATTGCACTTCCATTTGGTCCCTCCCGATGTCCATACACACCATGGATTAACGTAGGCGCGACACTTTTCACATCGGGCTGGACCTGAAGGGCCAGGATCAACAACTGGGATCGGTTCGTCTCCTGCAGCAAAAGGCTGGAAGATTGCGGCAAGAGGTACGTTACAGTCTGATGTCAAACGTGAGGTGTGAGGAATAGCCCAAGTTGTTACGCGGACATATTTTGGAGAGGAGTTACCTTGAGAGAGTATATTGTTTAGTATTGCGTATGGGCGTTATTAGCTATACACGCACCCTGATCTACAGCTACAACATCGGTAGTAGACAAGGGAACTCTTGTCCCAGGCAAGGTCATGTATGACTGATTTTCCCAGTGTTGTCGATCTGATTCAATGGAATCGACAGCGGAAGGTACTTGATTAGGGTCGATACGTGGGCGCAAGCCTAACATGTAGTAAGTAGATAATTCCATTAAATTTAGGAAAATAACATACCATACCTTGAATGCCTCGCCCAGCACTGTGTGGAGGCTGTGGAATGTGTGGAGATTCGGCAGAGTTATACATGGTAAGGGTTAACGTCCTCAACAGCTACCACTACACATCTGCTGAAGAGAGATGATGTATCCTTCTTGCAGAGGTTTCCGAATTCATCATGACACGTGGTGAATTTTAACCGGACCCGGGCCACCACGGCATATTTCTTTCATGGTATTCTGCGCTCGTATCTAGTGTCAACCTTCGAAGGTCCTTTTCCCGGTTTGCGTCTGTATCAGAGGTAAGAATTCAGCACAGTGGCAAATAGATCATACCATCTATTGTCCAAAGGCCCCCTAAGTACTATGTTGTGTGTAGGTATCTGCTCATATATCAAAGCTATGTTCATAAGGCTTTAGGCTTCTTCTAATTTCGATATGTCCTTCTAAGGGTAAGTCAGTCCCTTTTCTCAGCCGCATTCGCATTGTATCAAGAACTCAAGATTATTTTGAATTGAGTGCCTAGACGCTGTGTGATTAGACTATTAAAATGCCAGTAAACAGGATTCAGCGTCCTGATGTTCCCTCTTTCCATGGTCCTCTTGACAGGGAGCATCTTGAATGTTGAACCGAAGAGCACTCGAAACGCAATCCCTCGTCAGCATTGCTGTTTCAAAATCACCCCAATTACATATTTGAAAACAGCAGCTTCTCGTGATGATAGCGTGCTTGCCCAAACCCCCTTGCGAGTCGGAATCGGAAAAGGGGAAGAGAAGAACAGCTCTGAGGTGAGTAAACCGCCAGAAAACTGGTCGCCGGGGGGCATGGCCTAGTTGATCCTGCTCACATCGGACGATGATAAGGGCGGGGATAATTACATACCGAAGGTATATGCTGGAGTATGCTGCCGTGAACTTCTACTACAACTTTGTCCGGCTTCGGTCATATGCCATGCTACATAACAGTATGCAATCACTGCAAAGCGAAGACTGCGGGGTATTGACCTTCGGTAGATCAATTGTGATTGTCAGCATCTATTGACAAATTGGACATTATCTGTTGAGAATACAAAAGGCTGGAAGGCATGCAGGCCCCATTCCTTTCGACACACCTCAAGTAATCATTGTTAACATTGAGTAAATTATCAATCTAACGCCTTGTATAGTTAGCTTGGACCCTGCGGCGTGGGCAATGTAACAAAACGGTTTTCTGATTCGACACTTGGACCTTCCCTTTATATCACGAATGCCACGCGATTTAAGATCGGAATTCGCACGCAAGCCAAGTCTCTTCATCAACATCAGCATCCGGATCTCTTCTGCCTTGTACTTATTCCCTCCCCGCTGTATTATCAAGATACCCCAAAAACTGTTACTCATTCGAAAAGATACGATACGCACCATCTCAAATTTCTCGTTTTCCCGTTGGCATGAAGCAAGTTCGTCCTCGCAGTGCCGATCTAGGTGGCCTGCATCTCGCTACAGCAGGCAGTGGCTCTGGACACGGTTGGCTAGGATACTCAGGCGAGATGCAGTATGTGTTCTTCAGTGGCTTATATATCCAAGTTGAAGCTTAGCAATTCGTCGTAGGACTCGTTTTGCTGAACTCTTGACGGATATGTATAACGAAACTCTCAACGCTGTCAACGAGCGAGACGCAGAATTGTGAGGGCACTTCACCCCTTCAATCTGTATCTGTCGCTAATATATTATTTCACTATCAGTGCATCGACAGACCTTCCCGCTGAGACTCGGACTCGCCTTATCCACTCCCTCGATAGTTGGAGTTTCGAGCCTCACAAGTTGCCTGATGAAGAAGTACTTGCCTGCGCTATGATGTTATTTGAGGCTCTGTTCCGGATAGAACACATGCAGAGTTCCGTGGGTCTTTCACTCAGTAGGTGAATTCATCACTCGTGTGACTCTGTCTCACCCTTCCCCTGTTTCCTTCTTCATAGAGGACCAAATCTACCCTCTAATTCATCACCTTCGCCGAATCTATCGATGGGAAAACACGTATCACAACTTTGAACACGCTCTAGACGTCCTTCAATGCTCCTACACTTTCCTGCGGTCAGCTGGTATGGTTCCACCCGTATCCATACTCTTGGATGAAGACCCCGAACGAACGTGGATTTCCCAGCGGAAACCTGACTCCGGGCCACTCGTAACATGCCTTGGCATGAAGGAGCTTTTCATCGTATATATCGCAGCTATCGGCCACGATGTCGCTCATCCTGGTTTCACAAATTTGTTCATGCGAAATGCTGAAACTCCGCTCTCAATGGTATACGACGGGAAATCGGCTCTGGAACAAATGCATTGCAGTCTGCTACTGCGGGTCATGCGCCATTATGGGCTAGGTCCCTTATTGGAAGACTCATGTGGCACTGGAAACGGTTGCAACCAGAGCGTGAGGAAGCTCTTATCGGAAACGGTGCTGGCAACCGACATGAGTGTACATGCGGACTTCATGAAGAATTTCAAGACGTTGGTGAATGACGGAAAAACTCAATCTGCAGGTGAAGCAAAGGAAGAGGAGAGTCAGCTTTGGAGGAAACAGGTGCTATTGTGTCAGGGTATTATGAAATGTGCAGATATTTCTAATCCAGTGAGTAAGAACGCTCTCTATACTTCTAACAGATCTCAAGTGCTCCTTACGTAGTTCCGACCGTATCATGTATCACAGCACTGGGCGGCGGCACTGATGGGCGAATGGACGTCGCAGGCTATGCTCGAAAAATACATGAACTTACCATGCACTAATTCATGCTCCGATGACCCTCTTTCCGAGGCTAACGGTCAAGTATTTTTCATTAACACCTTTGCTAAACCCTTGCTGCAATTGATGGTCGAGGCCGTGCCGGGTAAGTGTCAATTCCTTCTGTTCCAGCAACTAGACGGTCTGACTTTATTTCGTCTATAGAACTACAACCCCATCTGGATCAATGCCAAGATAATCTCCAACTTTGGCAATCTCGTCAAGTTGACCTCAAATCCAGTTTGGAAACAGTCGAAACATCCAATTCTGTCTCACAGCCTGCCGACTTTGATCCTGTCTCTTCCTCAACCTCGCTCACGTCGACAACATCCCCTTCTCTTCGAAGGCGTCGAGACGATTATCTCACGGCATTCCCACTCGCACTTCCGAAACACCACCCATATCGAAACATCTCGCATGTTGACCGCGTACCATATAGCCCCTTAGAGCACGACGATATTGATAAAGACCAAGAAGAAAGCGCCGAAATTCAAGCTAACTCGAGCGTTCCGAGGGAAAGTAGCAATTTTGACCAGACGACACCCCCTCGCAGTTCGGCTTCAACAGCTACCAGTGTCACTTTGGTTTGGCCTTCTTCTGCGGCAGGGAACAAACAGCAATCAAATCAATTTCAGCTATCTCCGCCGTCATTAACTTCCACTCTTCCTACTACTCAACCCAGTTCTGAAGAAGTTGTGCAGCATGCTGGTCGAACCACTTCATCTTCGTCCTCAGCGTCCGCAACCACATCTACATCTATTTCAACCTCGTCTCTCAGCTCTCCTTGCGAGAGTGGCTCGGATGTTTCCTCGTCCTCTGTATCCGGCGATTCTGAGTACATGTCTGTTGCGGACTGGAATAGCATAAGCGGAGAAAGTCACGGTGTAGCAAGTTCGTACCGCACTACTCATGATGGCTATGACAACATTAGCGGCGTCGATCGCAATGGCGAAATTTCCGCCAGAGCACGTAATGACAGCATGAGCAGTCAGTCCCAAGGCTACAAATACGTACGAGGTCACTTACGTTCCATTACGAGCGATAGCGCGAATGGAACTCAGGACGGCTCATGCTCGTACAACTCAACCCCAGTCCACATACAGGATCCACATGCTGGGCTGCGAGCAGCAGCGGTCAGTGCTCAGCCAATGTTGAGGAAACAAAGATCGATGTTGAATCGAAAATCATGGGGAGCTCCAGGGGAATACGCAGCACGTTGCGGGGGTGGGAAATTCTCCAATGATGTATCTGTCAGCTCGGCGGCTTCATCGTCTCATGATTCCTCTTTGCGTCCACCTCCACTGAGTAGCCCAGCTGTCTTTAGTCATGGCGCTGGTCAACAAGGATTGGGACCCGAGTCACCTCCAGATGTTGAATTACCTGCGCCAGCATCGGCAAATTCAAAGGTTACAAAGAATTTGCGTAAGCCGACCATCGTTATCGCCCAACCACATCCGCATCCTCGGGAAATCCAAGTCAATCTTTTGCCGGTGTAATACTCGCTGTCAATGCCCATTCAATTTGTCCAGACCCATTGGAGTTCAAACACTCCCATGGCGAAAAAGTTGTTTCGACCTCGGCGCAGTTCCTTTTGTTGAGTACTTTCCACGCAATGTCCTCTAGATGAAACCTCTTTCTTCATTTAACATTGGGTTCCCTGTGTTGGGATTGGGTTCTGGTTTGTCCTTCTATCTGTTTCAAAAAGTATCTTGTATATCCTTGGTGCTATATCACTTTTCACGATTCTTCTATGCCGTTTTACGCATCTACCACAACTCTAGTTTGAGGTCTTTATTTACACATCTTCTCCTTTTCTTTAATCTCTGTTGATCTCGCACCAAGCCTTCCTTTCTGATTCGTGTCCGAACTCCTTTCACATTTGTCTGTGTATTGCAATGTAGCTTTAGCAAAACAGTTTTCTATATTGTTATATTTTCTATAGTGATTGAGCTGGCGCCGCGATTGAGAAAAGCGCAAGACGGAGCCCATTTGTTGAGTTCTCTTAGAGGTACAGATTCTCAATCTCCACTTTGTTTAATAATTGATTTTCATCCGGGTGAAATACACTCTGCTCCCTGACTCTGCTCCCTCTAAGGGAAACCTAACAATGAGTTGAAGTGTGTACTATACTGCCATTTCCGTACAGGCTTGTGGGATAAAACCGGTCCAGTCGGACATGTTGCTGCCTAATTTGCTGTCTAATTTTCATGACTAATCGATGCCACTACGATACGCAAGCATGAACCAAGGCTAGACTCATTAGATTTATTCAGGCTGGTTAAAATGTTGACCTTTTGCCCGAAAGTTGAACTTCAAGCGCCACTAAATTTCTGCATTCATCGTCCTTGACCTATTATGACGAAAGTACCACTTCTTTTGACCGGAGCCACTGGTGACGATAACAAGCATATTCTTTGACTTTGTTCTGATACCCTCCTACAGGATACATAGGCGGCACGGTTTTGACGCGCTTTTTACAACGCCCTGACGCGTCATCTTTCGATATACGCCTTCTTGTTCGAAGTGACAAAAAGGCCAAAGCTATCCAGGATCTAAAATTACCAGTCACGGTGTTCATTGGATCTCATACGAATGCTGAGCTCATGGAGCAACTGGCATCTCAAGCGGACGTTGTTATTGCGACAGTAAGCGAAATTCATAATCAGTAGTCAAATCTTCGGTCCTAAGTACACTCCTGGCAGGCGGATTGCGACAGCCTCGAAGCTGCACAAAGCACTCTAAAGGGGCTGAAAAAACGACATGAAATAACGGGGAAGAAGCCTATCTTGATTCATACTGTAAGTGCGCTTCCCTTTGCCGTCCCTCGGATATGTCGATTTAGAGTACGATGTTATTCTCTTTAGTCGGGAACTGGTGAGTTTGAGGACCGTTGAATCATGCCCTGACGGGTGGTCTTCACTGTACGTTGACTCGTACCATAGGTGTCTATGCGGACTTGGTAGATGGAAAGCATGCGGACTCAGAAGTCTTTGACGATACAAATCCCAAGCAAATTGAAAGTCTCCCGCCTACTGCTATCCATCGATCCGTTGATCTAGCAGTTGTCGCTGGAGATGCCGAAGGTCCGTCTGCACTCCTTTTTGCTTATAATATATTCTAATATATTCCGGAACTGTTCTGCTACAGGTTATGTGCACAGCTATATCATACTTCCCTCAACTGTCTGGGGAACTCCTACAGGACCTCTCTTCGATGCCAAGATCTCGAACGCCCACTCTATACAAATTCCTTATGTTGCTCGAGCTGCTCTAGCTCGTGGCCAGGGCGGTATGCTGACCGAAGGCAAGAATGTGTGGCCCATAGTTGAAATACATGAACGTAAGTCTCGAAGTGTTCATGCCTAATTCATTTTTTGAAACCTATCTATCCTGTAATCAGTAGCCGATCTCTATAGCTTAGTGTATGATGCGATCCAAAACAAACATCCCATGGCAGGACATGGAAGAGAGGGATTTTACAATGCAGGTTACGAAGAATACTCTATGAAGCAGCTTGCCACAAGTGTTTCGGAAGCCCTTGTCCAGGTGAAGAGAGGGACGAACCCTGAACCGTCATCTTTCACCCCGGAAGAGCTTGAAAAATATTTTGGGGTGTGTGTGGTTCTATTCTCGCATGCATTGCCTTTAAGGAATTTTTTGTTTTGATAGCGGTACGGTTCGTTTTTTGGCAGCAATAGTCGCTGCCTGTCCGTGCGTTCTAAAGCAATCGGATGGAGTCCCACAAAAGGGTTGAGAGAAATGCTTGCGAGCGTGCAATACGAGATTGAGGCTCTTATAGCCAAGGGCCTGTGATTGCAAGTTTATATTGTTGTACTTAACTCTAAATACCCTCGTATAAGATATGGGAAGTAAGCCGGCCCTCAAGTTCTCGAAGTAGATGAGTGCCAGTCATTGTTTATTACAAATATGTTTTCTGCTGCTGTGCAATCAGGACTGGTCTCTTTATTCTCTTCCACCGGCTCCAACCAGTTGCAGCTGTTCTCAACGCATTGTGACGAATCGCTACCTTCAGACGCATACATAGGGCTATTGAATGATCGTTCATCTGAACCACAGCCATCGGGCACAGTCAGTCTTATATCAACGCATTCTGAACAATCAGGTTTTTTGTTGGACCAGACAGTGCTCCATATACAGTCACCCGTGCCGCCAAAGACATACATCCAATGTCCTGCTCAATCTGGCGTGGAACTAGGCTTGAAACATCCTTGGATTCATCTCCAAGTTCGTAACTTAGGCCGGGAGTGGAGCTTTGAAGTTGGGATCGTAGATCGTGCTGGGCGGAAAGGCATAATACGATTTTCAACTTTTCAAGTGTGTTACCACTTTTACTCTTTGCTGAAGGTTTTGTCATTTCTGTGTATACATTTAGAAACAACCGCGACTCAAGATTCCTGCAAAGTCCGATGATCTTCCCTTGCTTCATCTTCCCTTATCCTTCCCTTCAGACTCCACCCAGCTGACTGCGTGGTCGACAATCAGCCTCCGCCTTCCGACGTTCTTACCTCATTTCATAAACACGAACCTTGCCGAGCACGAAGAATCTATTGACGACCTTTCGCATGCTCAAGTTTTGATTCCTTCCGGACAGTACTCACATATCTCTCATGTGAGAATTTACTCTACTTGTAGGATCCGTAGAATCTGGCTTAGCGATGGAGGTCCTACCCAAAAACTTCCATGGGAGTTTGAACTATACGCTAGGGAATAAAAGCAGTATGTAAAGTGAATGATTGCGAGATCCCGAGTGTGCCCACTGCAGCAGCACATCGCTGCGGATCGCATAAACGACTTACAGGAACGTTTGACGTCAAGCCTGGAAAAGATGGATGTATCTGGCTTTCGAGGTCCAAGTGTACATCACAAAATGTTGCTCAATGATCTTATGATGAGCAACATTTGTCCCCTCGGCCACGCATCATTCGTGCGTATGTTCTTCTATGAATACAAATCGACATTCTGCAACGTGAATGTACATATCATCATATCGTTTCTCTGAAGGATCCACCGAACAATTTCATGGCATGAGAACAAAACGACATTCACCAGAAAACTATACACGAATTAATGGTTTCCATTACATTTGAGGCACCTTTGAAATTGCATGGATCCGGCTTTCATGGTCTCACCGCCTTCATTGAACCTTGTTTTTGACTGCTCAGGATTCCCCATTCTTTTAACAGAGTTTCGTTCCCAAGGAGCTACGGCATAGTTGCTATATATCTTATGTTCAAAACGGCAGAGTGGAAAGGCAAACGCCGGTTTATTTGAATATCTCCAGCCTCTTAGTATTCGATCCTCAACGATCGCGCCAGTTTTTGCTTTGTGACTTTTCGGTTTTAGGACCCGCTATCCGAGCTTTGCCAGCGTTCAAGGACGTGGACTTTACAAGCTGCCACTCAGCAACGATAACAAAATAGCATGCAACCAGGCAGTTTACGAGTTCAGAAGCACCTCCTGACAGCTCCTAACCTACCACCAAAATTCAGGGGGGACGCTTCAGGATGCGTTAGATGCGAATAGGCTTGGTACAATAAGTCCACCGCAACGTCATGCGCATAATATTCGCACCTTTCTCGTCAGGTAGCTACTATTGCCTGTAGGCTTTGAAATATACTTGAGGTGACTGGTTTCAGTATAGCATGGCTCAACGATCTGCGAGTCCTCGAGGTACTTCGGTAGCACCACTGGCACTAGCACTAGCAGCAGTTTTGAACAGCTTTATGCCTCCTATATGCGCTTCAAATCAGAGGCCGCATTGAAAATCATCCAGAGTCACCTTGGTTTACTGACTGGAAAAAATCATCACCTGGTCCTGTTTTATTGATGTGGATCCGAGATGTCAAATGGAAGACTCGATTGATTTATCTGCAAGCTACTTGATGTGACCGGTTAACTACAAGGTAAATATCCCCATTGATCGTCTGGATCCCGACTGGATGTGCATACATGATAGATACATCAGGGATCTACTCTCCCTGGAAAGCGTTTTGCTACGTATGCGGCTCGTCCTTCAAAGCCAATAAAAAGGGCTGTATCAATTTTAAGCTTGTGAAATAATCGGCGGTCATACGAACTGTTGACTCTGCGTCTATCTAGCCTCATAGAAAAAACTTTCGAATGTGTCATATAGACAATAGGTATATACTCAACTCTCAGAAATAAAATCCTAGCCAAAGTTTATGTGTTCCAAGGCACTGGCCCGATCTCATCGTGGTGTAGAGCCAATTCAATAATTCTCAAGGCTGACAATCCAACAAAAATTGACATTGACGATAGCAGAAGGTCCAACAGTCCAATCTTCTTATATCCGAAGTTTACGTCGGCTCGTATCATATCATGACTAAATATGACTAAATCACAAGTGTGAATTCCTGAAGGGCGGAATTTCTCGCCATCACTCAGTGATATTCATTCGAGTCATCCTGAAGTATGCCGGTTGTTTCCTCTTACATTACCACTGATAGAAGTAGAACTCTGAATCATGGTCTTGATTCTTGAACCGGGTGGCGCGTCCTAGTCCAGCTTCGGCTCCCGGAGAAAACTCTCATCGTAATTCGTGATATGCTACTACGCTCTATTTAATATTTATCAACTTCAGCCAATGGACTTGAGCACGTAAGTCAATTGAACGGTCGTCAAGTCACAAATCGGGGACTACTTACTCAAACTGATAGGCTTTATGACTATCTTAAAATTCCAAGCCGGTCCTTGATTCTCGGAGTGTAGTCTTCGTATGAATGCCAGTGCGTATGTCTGATAGCCGTACGGGCTCGCTGAGGATGAATTTTAGGCTGATGACAGCGTGGGGTTGGATGGAGTTAGCTATTGTAGAATGAACCTCGGAAATTTTTTTCCTTGATGAAGCAGGATTCGATGAGAAGAATGCTACTCGAGTGAATACAAAGCTAATGTTTGTCCAGAATATCATGGGGTTTCCTGGGATATCGAGTGGCGCTCAGGTACATTCTAAGTATGAGGTCGTGGATCCTTTGCGGATGTGTGTCAGGTTCTTTTTTTTTCTTTTTTCGAAAGGTTGTTATAGACGAGTTGTGATGGGATTGAGATGCCGCTCACTCCGCCGCGTCGGAGCTCAAAGATCCGATTTCCATCTACTCGCGCCGAGTTTGCCGGATAGATTCATCTCTCGTGCAATGATAGAACACATGCGGCGTAGAAGCCATCACTTCTGTGCGGATCCCTCTAAGATCATTTCCTTGTACAGCAAGGACGCGGGAGCCTTGGTTTTTCATAAGGGTCAATGAGACCCATAGAGATGGAACTGAGGGGATTGTGTGGGATTCTGTTCAAGTTGGTTGATTGACGAGAGCTTTTGCCCTGGCATACGGCGATCTGAACAGGTTATAAACTAAATTTATGGCCTGCACGGTATAGATGGGCATGATCCTCGGAAAGTATTTAATTCTCATTCCGGCGCTGGAACCTTCAGAGCACTACTTAATAACACTCTGCCACAACTTTCCTTGTCATCCTGTCCAGCAATCTGTTCTTTCTAAACTTGACATTTCCATTTTAACATCCGCTGGTAAAGAAGGTAATTCCAACTCTTCATTTCAGACTACAATGCTCTTATCCGAGCCGGGTTATATAGGCCCCAATGTCATCGCATTTTGCACTTGTTGGAAAACCATTTTCGACATCTCCAAATTCGGAATATTCTGTCGATTTTGGTCACAATCATATCTCCTCGCCGACAATTGAACGCTGGGATAATACTCACAGATCGAACAAATCTCAACACACCTTATCCTCATCACCTCGTCAGCTCTGGGAACTCCAGTCATTTAATCCTCCAACCTGTCATGCTTTCACCTCCCAAAACACTAGGAAGAATGCATTACGCGTTGTAGTTGATCCTCACTCAGCCTGCATACCCCCGACGCAGCATTGTTCACCTTTTACAACCAACGACAATACTTATTTCAATTCTCCATCTACATCGCAGACTAGCTCTCCGTATTGGGATGGCTTGTTATCCTCCCCATCCCCAGCCATCTCAACGCCTTATACATTATCATCTCAATTTGTCAAGAAAGAAGAACCCGATTCTCCCAAATTTATCATCGAGCCGCTGCTACCTTCAGCGCTGGTTACCAAGCGTTCGTCTTCATCATCCCCAGAGCCATGTTCGTCGCCGACGCAGGCGGAACTCGAAACACAGTTGCTCTTATCTCAGTCCCTGGCTCCTCCTACCGAAGTTCCATTACGGGCCACGCAAGCTTGTGATGATATGCGACAGATGATGAGATCTTTCAGACTGAATCCATTCTCGATTCTTACCAGCAATGGCAAGGATTCAAAATTGGATGCTAGTTCTTGTAGCGACTTGGATCCGGTCGTGACATGGTGCGGTGAAATAGCCAAGCCTCTAGACGAAGAACCGCTGATATTCGAGTGGCAACTAGATGATTATAGGAGTGGTGTTGAGGAAGACCTACCCCAGCTGATTGTGATGGACGATGTGGAGGAATGCTTGGACACTACTGGCGTTGCGGACAATAGTATCCTCGAGGCGCCTCTAGGAGAAGATCCAGAGTCTCCTTTGATCTTCTCTCCCTCCCTCCTATCATCCGAAGTTGCGAGTAAGTCGGGCTTCTCGACTCCAGCTGAAACCCAAAACCAGCGTGCCCATGTAGGTCCATCATACACGCTTCCGAGGATGTCCTTCTTTTCGGACTATAATCCGAAGGAGGGAGGAACGAAGCAACGAGCTGGAAGTTATGACCCCAGATACGAGAGCAATAATTCTGCCCTCACAAGTTCGCTCCCCAACTTACAGAGCCTCCCGAACTCATTCCAGAGTCGTTCTCTCGAGTCAGGACTACAAAGACTGTCGACTGACTTCCCAATGTACAAAAAGCCAAGATTGAGCATGGAAAGTGATGGCAGTGAGTATCGAATCTCGTTTCGTTAGTAAGATTTCTGAATTCTAAAATTGTCGTCTTCCCTTTAGGCACTTCCAGGTCGTCTACAAGTTATGATCATGAAATAGCTTTCCGCTCAGGATCGTTTTATGAACTTTCGAATCTACAATCTGCAAATGTTGATGCTTTGGATAGGGTAGAGAACTTTGGGTCTGAAGGAAGTTCGAACAGTTTGCCTCATTCAAAAAGTCAGTTCCCTTCATCTTCAGGAATTTATGGTGAATTAACGATGAATATGTATACAGGTCCCTACACGCAGATGATAAAAAGCTCAAAACACGATATAACGACTCGACATTCTTCATCTGGCTCTATGTATATTTCCACTCTCTTAAATGCAGATTCGAATTCTTCCCCTCCACTTTACTCGACAGCATACCCCTTCACTAGGCCTCCAACGCCAAACTCGGGGATGTCTTTCACAAAGAAAATACACTCCTCCACATCTTCATTATTTCGGCATACAGAAGCTCCGTCCTCTCAAGACGTTATGAACGTCGCCAGTATATGGGCAAATGCGGCAAATCCGCAGCCCCACTCGGACTCGGACCTGGCGTCATTAAGGCGTTTTGACCAGCGACAACATTACCACAACGGCCCGGGTTTGCCTGAGACACTGAGTCCTGCGCCTGCTTCTCTTCCGCCGCGTTGCTACTTTGGACAGCAGCAGCAGCAACAGCAGGTTGGACACGGACATAGCCATGTCCTTCAAGTTAGGACTCAGCCACTGCCGAATCCATTAACGGATATCGCGCACACGCGTATGCGGCCACTTTCGTCTGGCGATGGTCCCGCCGAAGCTGCAAGCCTGTATGCGATTCCCAGAGGCACTGTGGCGTTTACTGCTTCGACGTAGCGTTGAAGGATATGCACTGGCACGGCCACTGGCGTACTCGATCGAACTTGCTAACTTTGCCTCTGATCTCTGCTCAATGCTTTTCTCATTTCGAATACATCTGATCATCATGCTTCATGCCCTCCAACTCATATGACAATGATCCTCATACTCTGTGACCCCGTCTACCTGCTTTGCATTTTCGTTACTATAGTATGCATGTGACTTTTTGTGTCAATCTGCTAACGTATATTCTTCAATTGGTGACTCTTTGAGATACTTCTACGACGGTTTTTCTTTTGGGCTCCTGTTCTTCATACTCATAAAGTGTCTGTGCTCTGACTGCTGAATACCCTAATAATAATGTACATCCTGTTTGCGTTTGTGATCATCTGTATCTATGTATTCTACCAGTAGTATCGAACTCATATTCATATACATAAAAGCGGAAAAAAGAAGACAATAACCTGCCTCAGCCTGCCTTGCGGGAACCTTAAGCATTGCAGGGACCTGTTAAGTATCTTGATATAGCCAGCTTTGACCCGCGGTAAGAACATTGAACCTGATCGCGTCGGAATTAATCGGATGTATAATTTTCAAATTTCAAGTTTGTACTTTGTACACATCATGATGGCCAGCAATTCAGCAATTCAGCACCGAGGAGGATATGCGTACTAGAAGCCGTTGATTCTGAGCTGAAGTTGAGAACGAGATCTGAAGTTTGACAAATCAAGATGCGGTTCGGAATTACGGTAGTGAAAGTTAATCGAGGCGCGTAAGTTAGCCCTATCTTGTGTGCTGTGCGGGTCAATACCCTCTGACAGTAGAGGAAGTGAACTTGCTAGGACTGACAGAAGAATTTTGGATCGGACGCCATAGAACCCCTCCATCATATATAGTAGCAGACAGTTTAGTGACTCGCCCTCAAAAAAAGTGTTGACAAAAGTGAGAAGGAGCCTTCAGGCTTTTAGAGATTTAAGAGCAAACTTCAAAGATTTTCAGTCTCTGGCTCTACAGAAAGTTGATGCCATGAAGGGGGGGAAAGAAATGTAGAAACTAGCAAGTAATATTTGAGGTACTTTGCAGACTCTCAGGCTGTTGAAGGAAGATGTCTTTTTCGGGGTTGGGTCCAGGGCAGACCGATTGTTCAGAACCGATTGTTGACAAAAATTAATTACGGCATTTTATAACGTGAGATCAAATGCTCGTGTTCAACTTGACTTGACCACTGACTATAACTGCTCCGTTCGTTGTCGCGAGCCTAGCTCGTCGCCGCCGAAGACAACGACGACGGCGATGGCAACTAACAACTTTTATGAATCCGCTGGGGATATGCGGTCACACCTCCAATCTCTTCTCGACTCGAAGGAAAAGCAGCTTCAGCAGGCCGGAACGCTTGGGCAGCGGGTTCTTGCCCAACAAATGGAACTGGAAGAAAGAATTCGACAACTCCAAGAATTAGACGCGGATAAAGCGGACAACGAAGAGCTAGACATCGAAGCAAAGGAAAAATATCAAGAACTAGCGGACTCATTGATAACCTGGGACGCAGAGAATGCTCAATTGTCTAGTGCCTTTGGCAAGGTGTGTATAATGAATTTTTATCCATGAATTCGCTCTAACATCACTCATACGTAGTCATCACTCTCGCCCTCTATTCCAATTGCGCAGCTTCCCCGAGATGAACCTGAGCGTTCGAAGGCTTCAGCAAGTTCGTCTGTCGCCCAGTCTAGGCGAGCCAAGAACGCCGCACACCGCGCAGACGATGTCGGTCAGTTTCATTGCTTGACCTTGCCCTTCGTTAGCTCATAGCTTGTTCAAAGAATTTGCTTTTGAGATCGGTAGTGGCTTGCTCAATGAGGTCCGTAGGCTGCAAAGCCTCCTAGGAGAACGTGACAAGGCCATCCAAGATATGAAAGAAGAAAAAGATGACCTAGAAGCTTCGGTAGAGAGCCTTCGTAAAGCCGTGAAACAGCAGGAACAAAGTGCAGGTTAGATAACGAAGCTTCATGTTCCCTTGATACGTTACTTAATCATTCATGCAGATAAGTACAAAGAAGAAAATTGGAACTTGGAAGTCACACTGCAAGACCTCCGTACTCAGCTATCTAACGCCCAGTCCACCAATTCTCGTCTTGATTCCGAACAGAAGCGTCTTACTAAACTCCTTGCTACTACCAGGGACACTGCTGAACAGTTCAAGAATGACACCAGCCAACTCCAAAGCTCCCTCGAGGAACTGACCAACAAACACGAAACTGATATCGCTCTGGCAAGGAAACATGCGGCAAGCCTTGCTCGCGATAAAAGCGATTTACAACAAACCATTGACACACTCAAGACTGAAGTTGCGAGAGCTGGCCGTCGTCTTCCGCGTTTCGGCTCCCCATTGACTCCTAACGGGGCAGAACCGAATGACTTTCTCACTCCTGGCGGTTTTTCTAATGTCGGCGACGAAATGTCGAGCGCTCCTGCCTCCATAAATCGTCGGAATAAAATGAGCGACGTAGGTGCATACGACGATGCTTTTGGCGACGATTTCGCAGAGTCTCCCGAGGGTAGTCCATTACCTGGAAGTCTCTTCCGATCCGCTAATCATCCTCTCAACGAGATTGAAGTTTTACAACAACGTCTTGCTCATGCTCAAAGGCAAATTTTGACTCTCAAAGGGACGCTCCAACGAGAAAAGAAGGAAAAGTTGGATTTGAGGAGGAAGTTCGGAGTTGAGGGACCGGAGGACGAAGGTGACATGGATAAAGATGTAGACATGGAAGAAGAGGAAGATGGCGATAATACGGTCGGTCCGAATATCACTCTCAGTCCTGTTAATGGAAAGAGGAGGAAGCCAATGACGTTCAAAGTAGGCGCTGGGAAAGCCCCAAGAGGGCGTACACGAGGCAGAGGTGGTCGCGGAGGCATGACTCTCATTGAGCGTTTCAATCTTGCAGCGCGCGATCAGGATGACGAGGAAGTATTCCTCCCGGAACAAGAAACTACATCGCCCTCCGCTCCATCTATACCCATCCATCTCATCGATGAAGGTGCCTACAACGATCTTGAGGAAGAGGACCAAGATCAAGTTCCCGAACAAATGGGATTCCAAGCCTCACCCTCACCGGCTCCCTCGAATAGGACTAGCGTCGGAAGCATTACGAGTGTTGAAGGCATGGATCCTGCTTTCGCGAATGTTTTGCGTCGTACACCTTCCGCAAGCTCGGTTGTCTCTGTGCAAGCCAACGGAAGTCCACTACGAACATCACTCCTGCGTCGGTCGACGCGAGGCCGAGGAACTGGTGTTGGTGTAGGAAGACGGACGAGAGGTGGTGCTGCTTGGCATGATGGTAGACCACCATCAGTGGTCGATCAGCCTGAGGATCTAGCTCGTGCCTTAGGAGCGAGCGTTGGTGCTTCACCAATGTCCGTCAAAGACAATCGTTCCGGTATCGGGATTATGGATGAACTAGGTGTGGAAGTTATCGAAACGGCCGAATTTGGTTGTCAGACCGAACCGGAGCCAGCGCCTTCAGTTCCTGAAAAATCACTGTCCGAAACTTCTGTGCAGCACGATCCAGAACCAGAACCAGAACCAGAACCAGACGTGGCGCTTCCGCCACCTGCTCCCGTTTTGGTCGAGGCATCGACACAGACAGCCGCCGAGCCTGTGGTAGAACATGATGAGGCTGGTGTACAACACTTCCCCTTCCTCATATCTATGGGTATCAGTACGGACCCTCCTCCTATCAAGTACGATGTAGAGGTGGAAGCACGCATAAATGAAATCATTCCTGAGAGGGAAGGCACTCTTCTTCCAGATGTCTCTGCCGGCAGCTCAATCGGCGATTCAACAATTAAGAATGCACCTGGTAGGGCCTTCCTCACTTCCTTGGCGGTTGGCACTGGAAGCGATGACGACGGCGAAGCCACGGAAACTGGCGCTGATACGGACACGGACGATTACGAGGACGCAAGGCAAAGTATCATACCCTCTACCGCGTCTGCTTCTAGGGATGATTTCCATTCCATGATGACATTGACAGATAATGAAGTCTCGGACTCAGATGCAGACGACGGGGAGAGCATCAAGGTCTCACGATTGCCCGTCCGACGACCACATCCACCGAGCTCATTCCGGACTTCTTCATTCTACGAGACTCCTGCAGGTTCTAGTTCCGAGGCTGCAGTTATGACTCCGCCAACATTGTACGAGTCCAAGAGTGTTGAAGTCAATGTCTTGCCCGAGCCTCCGAAGGTTGAACCTAAACCAGAAGTTAGTGAGATGTCAATTCAAACAGATGAATGGATGCCTCCTGCACCAACGCCCTTAGCCGCACTACCCAGCTCGTCTTCTGTTGAATCGTCCGCATCTTCTTCAGGCTCCCCCGCATTGTATCGCGTCGGGTCCTCGAGTAAACAACAATTCCAATTCATTCCAGCTGCCCTTCTTCAAGCTCCATCTTCAGCACCTGTTTCTGCGCCCACACCGTCCCCATCCTTAAAAATGTTCAAAGAAACCCCTACCGGCTTTGCTACTGTTATCAGCAATACGAGGTCTTCACATGATCGCCGACAGTCCATGGATTCTGTAGTATCCTCGGTTATTGACGATGCTACAAATACCGGAACGCGCTCAAGATTACCATCTACTCTGCTAGTTGACAAGACAAGACCACCGATGATGTCTCTTCCCCCGCCGCCCAGAGCTCCACCGCCTCCCGGAAGTATGCCTCCGCCTTCCTTTATACCTGAACGAAGAATTCCAACAAACTCTACCGGCTCTTCCGATGTACCTCCTCCAAGACCTTCTTCCCCTCCTCCCCCGGACCTCATACAACGAGCCACAACTCCAACCTTCGGCTCGGTGCTTTCAGTTCCCGGTGTTAAAGGAAGTGGGTTCACGCTCAGGCAACACGGTTCTAGTATGCCTCCATCTCAAGCAGGGCTCCGACAACCGCCTTCGACGAGCAGCTTCCGTTCAGCTGCAAACGCCACAAATTATAATCAACACGGAGTACATGTTCCTAGTACCATACCTTCACTAAGAGGCGAGCGCGGAGGACTTTCCACTACTTCCCTCACGTCTGACAGAAGTCTCGCGTCGCCAAGGTCATCAATGTCGTCTGACCATCATTCGTATATAAGTCGCTCTCAACATGTTTTCCAAAATCAGAACATTAACCCTAACGCAACCATCACTCCCAACAAATTTGCACTCTCTGGCGATCCACTAAGTAATCGTGCTCTGCCAATGAATCCCACTGACCCTGTTGTGATCCACGCCATTACGCAGACGATGATTGGGGAATTCTTATACAAGTATACCAGAAAAGCGATAGGCAAGGGATACGGTACTGCTAGACATAAACGTTTCTTCTGGGTCCATCCGTACACCAAGACACTGTACTGGAGCTCCGCAGACCCTAATTCCACCAACGTAGCTGAATCTAGTGCAAAGAGTGGTGAGCCTCGTATTATTCCTCATGTCATTATCCCGTCTAAGTTTTCGAATCATAGCCTATATTGAGGGCGTGAGACAGGTGCTTGATCCCAATCCCATGCCTCCTGGCCTGTACCAATATAGTGTTGTGGTTTCCACTCCTCAACGGGAAATGAAATTCACAGCACCAACGAAAGAACGCCATGAAATATGGTTGAATGTAAGGAGAATGACTGTCTTCGCGTCGGAATTGTTATGCTAATCTCACGGCCAGTCACTCAAATACTTGTTGGCGCGGCATGGTCCTGGTCAAAGTGCACTTCCTGGCAATTCGACTGTGGTACCAGACAGTCCCTTGTCCGGTGAAGAATTCTTCCCAGAGGATGATCGCCATCTTACAGTGAACTCGAGCCCGCAAAGCCAACGCACCGGAAGAAGTCTTCGAAGTGAAACACCCTTCAATACGACGCCTCGAGGAAAACGAAGCCGGTCGCAAATGTCAATGGGGGGTTCTATTGGGCGACGCGCAGGCACTCCTGCTACTGAATACCTTCGTTGGAATGGACCGGAAAGTCCCTACAGTCCTTCGAAGTCATTTGTCGACGTCCCTGCTCCAGAAGATGAGGATGATTTGGATTTCGAACTCCACGGGGACTCGTTTTCTGATGATGGTTTTGAAGGTCTGGAGAATGTTCGTGCATGCTGTGACGGACGGCACACCGTTGGGCATTCTGGCAAGCATCATCACCACCATCACCATCATCATGAATCAGATTTGCAGAACGGAGATCATAACCATACTGGGAGCAGTACAAGCGGTCCGGCACGTCCAGTATCTCCTTCTGCTTGGTCATTCCGTTCTCGCACTGGAAGTGCCAACTCACATGAGGGCGGTGGTTCTTCTTTGTTCTCGTGGGCTAGAGGGAGAACCGAAGATGGCAAGTTGAAATTCGGGTCGCGGCGTTCAACCAAGACTGTTTTAAGTCAAGCCCCGTAGTTGCGGTGGCAATCCACACTCATTGAGTCTATGTGTTCCTATCGCTTTCCTTGTTCTTGATTTTGCAGCTGCTAGGTTTTTACTTTCGTTCTTTAGTTTGGTTGCTTTAAGTATGTTTTCTCCCGCTAATGAACATCTCCCGCTATGACGATACCTACATCAGCTCGTTTTACTATTTTCTTTCTTTCTTTGTAATTTTGTTGAATCAAATAAAAGAACACTCCTTCAAAATACAAACTTTGTATCCGAATCTAGAATTTTTTTGAAAGCAGGACCATTTATATAAAATGAAAGAAATCTGCGATTCAGCTCGCGTTTCCAAAATTTGCTGGGGAGAATAGATCGATGTTCAAGTATAGTCAGTGAGTGCTCCATGATCAAGCTATCGCAGCACCACTGTCACTGAGTCTACTGCAGAAGACTTGATGAGCTACTATTTTGTTCACAGAAAGATGAATCCAGAAGCCATAGATACCAGACAGCAAGAGAAATAGCAGCAAAAAAAGACCGACTGACATAGCAACAGCAACAGCAGCAGTAGATGTGAAAACAAAAGGTTTCAGTAACAGATTAAGAGGAACTGAAAGGGATAGCAGGTCTGTCTAATGTTCAGCACAGATTTAGTTACTTGAATCATTACTGACCAATATTGTTCGGACATTTTTCTCTTTTTCTCGAACGAGGAAGCTCTTCACCGCCGTCCTGTGAGCTATCCTTGCAGCCGTCATCCCGCTGTGTTCCAGGTTCTGCCAGTGTTGCGAGGGCTCGGTAGCTACTAGATTACCAGATGTTAATCTTAATCTTCGGTACACCTTGGCTGAAAGTACCTTGTGTTGATAGATAAGTTGCTAATAATAAACTGGGAACTACTGCTGCACTCGTGATACAGATTTCTTGAGCTTGCAATGTTACTTTTCGAAACTATTGAAGAAACTGCAAAGCCATGCAATAAGTATCCTGGTCCATTCTGTATGAAATTAAATGGACATACCTGTTTTCATACTTGTTTCCAAAATGTAAAAAGGTCGAACCAGTTGGAACCTCGCATCTAAAGGCAACTTCAACTGGCTCTTGGGGGGGGATATAGGCTGGAACAGGAGTACCTGTATCTATTGTGCTTCTATGGAAAGTACATCCCCTCATACTTTCCAAAGCACAATAACTTCGCCTATATCCTCACGGCTATGCAATCGTGCCACGACAATCTATCCTTTTCCACTCTCCTTGATCCCAACTCCTAAACTTCACTCTGGACCAACGCCGCAGCACATTCTTATCGCATTGTCCAGAGTACGGACGCCGTAGACACTGTTCCTGTACCATTTTGTTCCTGAATGCTACCTATATAAACTTACCTACAAAACCTGTAAAGGGGACTTTCCCTCTTGATAGATCCTAATCCACAGCTTGACACTGTTACTACTGTGCGCGATTAAGACCTCAAAGCTAAGTTTATTCATCGTTGTATTCCTCTCGTGTCGCGTTACCCTTAGTACGCTAAGCTACCGCGACATATTTTTTAACATCTAAGTTGTGTTTTACAGCTGGGCGGTAACTCCAACAGTCTGATCAACTGTTGACCTCCACCAGCTATCAATAGCACGCAAATGTCTCGAAGACTTCTGCGTTCTCGACGCACACAGAGCGACCCGGCTGTCCCCGGTGCTCTAAGACCAAACGATGGCGAGCCGGAACGAATTTCTGACTCGCCACTGACCCCGATTGAGTCCGAAGGACCATCGCGGGCGCCTTCGCCAAAGGGGCAAGGATATGAATCCGCGCTATCTGAGCCGGAAGATGCTGAGTCCGGTGGACCAGCTGACAAAAACCCGGGGTTTGCACCAACAAGTGGAACGGCCGGAGGGCGGGATGAACCGTTAGAAAACGAAACCCCTGCGATTGGGTGGACTGACGAGCCCACAATAATCTCGAAACCTGTAATAGATAGATACGAACGAAGAAACTCCCTGAGTTCAGAACAAGAACGCACCTTGCATTTGGCAGAAGCCAATTTAAGCCCTGACCAACGAAGAATGGTTCGGGAACGGCAGAACTCTGTCCGGATCATAGGTGAGGAAGATGAGTCCCAAGGAGAGGGGCCATCATCTGGAAAGGGGAAGGGAATCGACCCGCAAAACTGGGGGAACGTTGACCTCAGTGATGACGAGGCCGACCCTAAAATCCAGACCCAGATTCTAGCCAGCATGAGCGAAATGAATAAGAGGCGCGAGACTTCTAGTGAACGCCGTGTCATGCATGACATGATTGACGAATTCCGGGCCTGGCAACAGGAGGAGACCGAGAGAATCAAGGCGAGATACCATGCCAAGATTGAGGAGCTGGAAAAAAGGGTTAACTCGACCCGAGGAATGCTCGGAGATGAGAATTTTGGTCAATCGACCGTGTTTGCAACCGTGCAACCTGAGTCGAAGCCAAAAAAACTAACGGGGGCTGGCATTCGCAAGCTTCCCAGCCGTCCCTCGGATTTGATTGCGAATACCAGCCACATAGGGAAATTGTTTGATCAATTGAGAACGGTCAACGTGAAGGTTGAGAGGCCAGATGAGGTCCTTGCGGATGCCGACAGCTTGACTAAGAAAGTGGCGGGTATGAGGATTAAACCGCTTAAACCTACGGAGATTTATGACGGGACTGCGAGCCTCCGTTCATTCCAGAGAAATATGAGAGAAATAATTGCGTACCTCGAAGATGGTCAGGTCCCTGAGTACCGGCAAGTCGAGGTAGCCTCGCGATTCCTGAAGGGTAAAGCTTACACCTTTTTCGAAAGGGTATGCGGAGAAAGCTCAGGAGAATGGACACTCCGAAAATTCTATGAGAAGCTATACAATTTTGCATTTCCCATTGACTTCCGGACAGAGCAGCATCGAAAGCTTGTGAACTTGCAACAGAGAAATCGACGTGTTCGCGATCACGTCGGGATTTTCAACGATCTCTGCAACACTGCAGGAACGCTGGATGAGCGCCATAAGGTGATATTCCTATGGGACAGCTTTGAACCCATCCTAATTAAGGGACTGCTACGCATGGGACACACTCCAGAAACAAGCACCCTTGAGGATCTGATTGAAGACGCTGAAAAAGTCGAATTAATTGAAGGAGTAGGCAAACTGTCTACAGCGGACCTTCGTAAAACCGACTCCGCAGGGTCGAAGGCTCACAGCTCGCAGCTGGGAAAGAATCCTGCATATAACCGGTTCAGCCCGAGAAACGACAAGGGCGGAGCAGCGGAGAAGCCAGTTGGGATCGCTGCACTTGTCTCTCCTGCCAGGCTGAAAGAGAAAAGACAGAATACATACCGGCCTCGTCCTGGCAATCGTGAACGTACACAACGAATACAGTTGTCAGAACTGCAGAAGAATGAATACCGCGCTGCGGGCAAGTGCTTTGATTGCGGAGAACCCGGTCACCGATCGTGAGACTGCCCAAAGAAAAACTCCCTTAAATCAGATCACAGGAGGGTGAATGAACCTCCGGGTCTAACAACGCACAATATGGAATTTGAGCTGCCTGAGGTGGCGACGGACACAACGAATGTCTGGGAGATGTCACTAAATGCCACGCAGCTTGACTGGTATGAAGACGTCGAGAAAACGTACTATTCCGACGAGGAGGCCAGTCACGGAAGCTCACTGTTCAACGACTCGGATCAACCAGACGATTTGAGCCACGATTGGAATTCCACGGGGGAAGTGGAGGACATTGACAAGAGGTGCACTTGCTGTGATGGGTGGCTCTCGCAATGCCGGTGTTCAGACGACTACGGCACGGAGAGCGATGGTAGTCGAAGACACAACCCTGACGCCATGTGGAAGTGGGGCTCTCCGGACGAGGAGTGGCGGGACTCCAAAGCGGAGCTGCGGGAATTGCGTGATACATACGCCAGACCAGTGCTAAAACACCTGCGTGATTCTGAGGGAGCCGCGTCTGTTTTTGCATGGCCA
Source organism: Lentinula boryana (assembly GCA_027886635.1). Taxonomy (NCBI): domain Eukaryota; kingdom Fungi; phylum Basidiomycota; class Agaricomycetes; order Agaricales; family Omphalotaceae; genus Lentinula; species Lentinula boryana. The sequence goes on from MU790560.1 coordinate 96,604, forward strand.
AAGGACGTAGGGGTATTGAGTGAGGATGAGGTTTTCGCCCGAGGCCTCCACAACCACCTAAACCACCCGCACTTTGGGTTCGAGAAGGACCCCGTCCAGCGTCGCTTTGGCGACCCATTGGCTGAACGCTTGGAGTACTCCTTAACTCAAAGCGCGCCATTCTCTGGGGAGCTGCCTAGTGATGAGGCTGTGGGAAGCATCGAACGATTCGTGGCCTACCGAATATCAGATCATACCCATCTCCTTCTCGATTCGGCGTACGAGGACTCGGAGTGCCAGATCTCAACGTCGTTACTGACTAACCCGGATTTTGACCCAAGCGAATGGTATTCAAGGAAGTTAAATGATCAGAGCAGTCCTACCGCGAGAAACGAGACTAGCTCTCGACGAATGGGGGACGCTCGAGGAATACGGGTGTCCCAAATACTGAATGGGGCTGCCCGCTACCCTGGTGATAACCTGCCTGACTTTCATCCCAGGCGAAACAACTACGGGGAGCTGGGGCAGCGATTTCGTGTTTTCCTATCAGGATTCCGCTGTGACGTTTACATCGTGGAAGACACATTATATGGTATACGTTGGCCACTAAACACGGCGCTTCTTGACGAGCCACGGTTCGATGTTTACCGATGGTGTTGCAAACAGCTTGTCAAACTGTTGCGAGAATGTCTCAGATGGAATTTGTGGGAGGCAAGAATTATATTTGGGAATCTATTTGACCTTCCGCGCCTTCCTAGTCAGAGAGGATGGTGTGAGGCGCACAGACTGCCACACAACCGGTATGCTTTCGAGCTGAATGGAGTACAAATCGCCCATAACAAATATCCAGGACTGCAGCGGAACGCAGCGCGAATTAAGGAGCCTGGACGTAAGGTTGCACGTCCAATCGTAATCGTACTCCGAATTAACGGCCATCCCGTCACCGCGTTGTTGGACTCGGGGTCATTGGGAACCTTCATGAGCACTATGTTAATTGATCAGCTGAAATTCAAGGAGGAAATCATTGAACCCCCACTCACCTTGCAATTAGCGGTCCAAGGGTCCCGTTCAAAAATCTGCCGACGTGTTGTCGCTCGTTTACAATACCAGGGGATTGACGAGGAGCGTTCGTTCGATGTCGCGAATATAAACTACCCTATTATATTGGGCACAGACTGGATGTACGAACACTCTGTGACAGTTGGCTTCAACGCTGCGCGAGTGGTCATTGGTAGTAACAGTCAGTTGCCGTTGGAGGGCCCGACTATTGCTGAAATTGCCGCCCAAACCGTCGGGTTCGGAGTAGATGACCTACAACGTGTACGTGAGGAGTTGAAGGAGTATGCAATGCCCCTATGCCGAACCATGGCAGAAACGGACCTCCCTCCCCTGCGGGAAATCAACCACAGAATACCCCTCATTGACGAGTCACTGATAATTCCCTGGCGTCCATCGCGGCTGCCAGAGAAATTCAGATCTGACTGGGTGGAGAAACGAGACGCGTATATTAAGAGTGGGAGGTGGCGTATCAGTACCTCAAACAACACTGTCCCGCTGTTGCTAATACCGAAGCATGGCAGCCAAAAGAACCGCCTCCGAGTTGTCGCCGATCTGCGAACACCAGGAAACTAGCCTCACCGTTACCGGATATTGAAGGCATCCTAAGGAGGGCTGCAGGAGCGAAGTTTCGTTCAACAATGGATGGCAAGGACGCCTACGAACAGATTCGTATCGCTCCGGAGGACATGTATAAAACGGCGGTTTCGACGCCTGATGGTAACATGGTTAGCTTAGTTATCCAACAAGGAGACTGCAACGCCCCATCCACGTACCAAACCCTAATGAATTTCCTCTTCTCATCGTTCCTTGGGAGGTTCATGGATGTTTATTTGGACGACATAGTCGTGTATTCGGATTCCATCAAAGACCACATCCGTCACGTCAAATTGGTGATTGACATCCTATTGCGGGAGAAATTGTACTTGAGCGAGTCGAAGTTGAATTTCCTCGCGCGCGAATTGAGGATACTTGGTCGTATTGTCGACGACGAAGGAATCCGAATGGACCCGGAAAAGGTTGACGCAATATCCAAGTGGAAGTCGCCCACGAACAGGGACCTGTTGCGAGGGTTCTTGGGCTCAGTGGGATTTCTGGCGGATGATATAGCAAGTGTGCGTATACCAATGGGACACCTGAGCAACCTAACTGGGGATACCGTCCCGTACCGTTGGGGTTTCAATGAACAGAGGGCTTTCCAACAGGTAAAGGACTTCACCTCAGCATCGAAAATGCACCACCGCGTTCCTCTTGACTATAAAGAAGGGGCCCCACCGGTCTGGATGTTAACAGACGGTTGTGCGACCGGCGTGTCCAGATGCGTCCTGCAAGGGATTACTTGGAAAAAAGGCGCGACAGTCGCGGCATTTTACTCTGCAAAACTGAACCCTGCTCAACAAAACTACGCAGTGCATGAGATTGAAATGCTGGCCGGGGTGGAAACCATGCTAAGACATCGAGATATCCTGCAAGGAGTTCGCTTTACTTGGATAACGTACCACAAAGGTTTAACGCACCTAATTGAACAGAAAGAACTATCAGGACGACAGGCTCGTTGGCTTGAAAAAATCGCGGAATTCGACTTCCGTGTGGAATACATCCCAGGATGTGACAACGTTTTTGCAGATGCTCTATCACGTATATACTCAAATGATGTGCCCGGTACTATTCGCGCGCGTTCGGAGTACACGTATCATGACAGCGTTGAGAACGATGCACTTGAACTCTCAAGCATCACCATGCCTCTACGGGTTGACGTTGAAGCCTCTTGCTCGCTGCCTGACGCGGTTTATTTGAATAAGATGGAATTAAGAGCAAGCAGACGTCCGTCAGCCAAGAAGGCTGAAATGGACGCCATGGTCACTGAGGAAGCTAGTGGCAGAAGTCATCGTGCGAAAAAGACTAGTGCTCGTCAAGCCTCTGAGGTAACAGCACCCACTAAAATGTATCGCGGAGGGCGGGATAGAACTGATTCTGAGATCCCCGTCCCGATTGATGGCTTCGCGGAAGCAATTGACGTGGCCTCGACATCACGAATTGACACTACGCCAAGAGAAGACGTGTCGGAACTGTCTTCATTCCTCACGCTCTTACCGGGAACGCACTCAGGAGTGGACCTCCCAACGCTTGTCCTGGGGAACTACGAACGAGACCCAACTTTTTGAGCGGTATTAGACAACCCCAAGCAGTTTCGGAACTTTGCCGTAGAAGAAGGGCGGATTTTTATCAACATTGATAGCCAACGTCTTCTGTGTATACCGAAGTTTTTCGTCAATAACTGTAACGTTTATGAGCTTGTAATTGATGAAGCGCACTCATTACTCACTCGCCTTGGAGCCCGTAAGACAGTCGCTTTTCTTCGAGATCATTTATGGTGGCGCTCAATGGCGGCGGACGTGAACAGCTTCTGTGAGTCCTGCGTTATTTGTGCGACGACGAAATCTACCAACCACAAGCCTTATGGGCAGCTAAAGAATTTACCGGTTCCCAACAAACCTTGGGAAGTAATTGGAATCGACTTCGTAGGTCCCCTGCCCTCGAGTAAGAACCGGGATGGTTTGTTTGACTCAATCACAACGATTATTGACCACCTAACGGGTATGGTTCACCTCGTTGCGAGCCGTACTGACTACAAGGCTACAGACATAGCGGAGCTGGTATTCCACGAGGTCTATCGATTACACGGCCTACCAAAGGTCATTGTCAGCGACCGGGATTCTTTATTCACCTCACGCTTCTGGGCAGCGCTACACACGCTAGTGGGCACGGAACTCAAGCTATCTAGCTCATACCACCCACAGACCGACGGGTTAACGGAAAGAGCAAATAGAACCATCACTCAGATGCTTCGCCAGTGCGTAAACGAGCTTCAAAATGATTGGGTAACCAAACTTCCCTCAGTGGAATTCGCACTAAATATCGCTCGATCAGACACTACAGGTTATGCTCCGTTCTTCCTAAATTCCGGGAGGTTGCCCAGACCGTTTCTCTGGGACAACCCAGGCCCGTCTGCTTTCCCGGGAGTTACAGCGTTTGCTAACAAAATCAAGCTAGCTTTAACATCAGCACACCACTGTTTGCTTGCAAATCGAGTCAAACAAACCAGGGATGCAAACCGCCGCAGAATCCCTTCACCGTTCAAGATAGGTGACTTAGCATATTTGTCAACAAGTAACATTTCGTTCCCGAAGGGTCTCGCCCGCAAGTTACTACCTAAATTCATCGGTCCATTCCGCATCACATCCATCCTTGGTGAAACCTCGTGCAAGCTCGATCTGCCCGCAGACCTGAGAAAGCGGGGTATCCACGACGTATTTCACTCATCCTTGCTGCGCATACATATTCCTAACGACGATCGTCTCTTCCCCGGCCGTTCATATGAACAGGTGATTGGGCAGGACGATGGGGAATGGAAGGTAAACAAAATCATCACTCACAAGGGTTTCAAGTCGGACGCCATGTTTCTCTTGCAATGGAACTCCGGGGACCAAACTTGGCTCCCATACGCAAAAATTCAACACCTACAGCCCCTGTTGGAGTATTTCGAGACGCTGGGAATTGAGAAAATTTCACAGCTACCGCCAATTGTTAACGGCGAGGAACTGATTGAAGGCGGAAATAACTTATTCACAGGATCGATCGAGTTCGTCGAGTATAAAGAAGACCCGACACCTGAACCCAGATTATCCTTATACAACTTCGAACTACAGCTAATGCCTATCACTCTCACAGCAGCTTTCTTCGCCCCCAATGATTTCCCTGAGCTCAGTCTCACTTGGGAAGAGCGAAAATTTGAAATCAACCAAGGACCGGACAGCGCCCCATTCGCCGTCACTGTCGACGAAATGGTCACAACCATCCAAACATCCGTAGCACTTGGTCGAGGTTGGAAGATATGTGTCAGCCCTCGCTACCCGGAAATCGCCCGGGTCATTAATCAGACTATCCCTGATGGCTGCGTCGCCTACCTATTCTACATAAAAGACGGTCGCCTCTATCGATCTCAGAAGATCGTCACATACGATTGCTTCTTCATGCCATCGCAGCTGGCAACCCTTTGTACTGAAAACAAGCTCTCAGACAACCTGAACCGGGACACCACCACACTATTCCCGAAGCCCCCTTGTCGCGAAGCACATGACAGGTCGTTGGAAAGTATCACCAGCGCGACCTTGGCGAATTTTACGAAATCGGACATGGATCAGAGCATTCTATTCGCGGGGTTGATGGCCCACGCCAGGGAGACTCAGAGGAAATCCTTATGGAAACTTAGAAAGGATACCAAGACCCCCAGGGCAATTCGTGGAACAGAACGTTATGAAGTATCTGAAACCGGTTCTCTAAGCACCACCATGGGACTGAACGCCAAGATCAGCAAATGGCGTCTCACTAGCACAAAGAACGACGCCGCTCGCAAAGACGACGACGACATGGATACCGCTAGCGCCGTTCAGGAAGAGGACCGCTCCGACGAAGGACCATCCCACACTTAAACTCAGTTCGAAATTCCTTCGAATTCTGGGAGGGCGTATGCCACGACAATCTATCCTTTTCCACTCTCCTTGATCCCAACTCCTAAACTTCACTCTGGACCAATGCCGCAGCACATTCTTATCACATTGTCCAGAGTACGGACGCCGTAGACACTGTTCCTGTACCATTTTGTTCCTGAACGCTACCTATATAAACTTACCTACAAAACCTGTAACGGGGACTTTCCCTCTTGATAGATCCTAATCCACAGCTTGACACTGTTACTACTGTGCGCGATTAAGACCTCAAAGCTAAGTTTATTCATCGTTGTATTCCTCTCGTGTTGCGTTACCCTTAGTACGCTAAGCTACCGCGACAAATCGGCACCACAATGCCAAAGCATCTGTCCCGTATAATCTTATTGACCCGGGATAACTTGTGACTTTGCTGTGTTAACAGTGAGAGTCTTATTTTCTATATCAAGAGTCAAATTTTGATTGAACATAGCGGTCAGAATAAATCACACCACATCAGAAGAACGGGGTCCCATTATCCAGCGCTGGACAGAGCTAGACAAAGCTAAAAGTACTGACAGTGCGTGAGCAAAGTACCCCCCTCGCCGGCGCTGTAGAGCACTGTATTGATTCCATACAGTGCCTGACATCACTGTCCAGTATTGAATTGGCACTGTACAGCACTGTCCAGCACTGTGCAACCACCAATTCAAATGTGCTAGTCTCTGAGCGTGCCTTGCGATATTGACATCAAGCTGTGGAATTGTTTCAATGCCATGAGTTCAATATACAGTACTGAATTGAACATATTGAACTGACCCTGTACAGTACTAAATTGGTGCTGTATAGCACTGTCAAGAGCTGTTGAGAATTAAGTTGGCGCTGTCCAGAGATCTACAGCTCTGTCAAGTATAAATGGTGTCCTTTTGTGCTATCAGCTCTGGGAGCAAAACCCAGGTTTTGCTGATGCATAGTAATGTCTCAGTTTCAGTGTCTGAGTTGCCAGACAAGCTCTCATAATATCAAGTCGGAATCCATAGTTGAAGTGGATGGAATCATGGAAGGTTTGCAGGTGGGCAGCAGCGGGCTGATGGCCAAATAGATCAATTTAATTCTATGTGAAGAAATTGTAGAGAATCTGTGACCGTCACTTCTGGATGACATCTATCTTATCTTTTCTTTATCCTTTTCCATCTTATTTCAATATATCTCCAATATATAAACAGTTCTGTATTGTATCGTAGTTCAGGAATCTATCCTACCCCAAGTTTGACCCAGTCATTTTGCGTGAACACTAAGCTTCGCTCTCACTCTTATTGTTCTTGAACTCTTTTGCCTCGTAATCATGACCCTCCGCCACGTATACGTTGCATATTTTTGACTGTTAATTAACTTGGACAACTTTGCCGCCTTCACTGGAAGAATCAAGGTCTGATCAACCTCGGCTCACCATCTTTGGCGACGTACACAAACAAACAATATTGTTTGAATTCCCTGAACTACCTGACTATGTTGACTGCTACCAAAGGACATCGATACAACCTCTGGACACATTGTGCTTCTGACTCCACTGTGAACATAGGTGAGTCTTTTATCCCTGATTCTACTAACACACCTCCTCTGGCTCGCCCTATGAGTCATGATACCCTGGCTGTTTCTCCTGGCTGTGTGTCCCCAACCATTTCTGGTCGTGTGTTAGCAGATCCTCAGGGTCATGCCTCTGGCACTACAGCCTTACTGCTGTTCAGCGAGGTTGTGTCAGGGCATCAGAGCAGTGACTCTGTTGCCCCACAGAGTGAAGTGCCAGTATCAGCTGAAAGGTTGGCTGGTACAGATAACGGTGATGGGGGTCTTGATACAGGCGGACCCTGGATTACAGTTCACTATGGGTGCAATGGGTGCCGTAGTGCCACATGCTACCAATGTATCTAGTACACAAGAAGCTAATGATAATTTGTCTAGCAAATCTATACTTACCAATGAGCAAGAAAATCTGGTAAATATTGCAATTAGTCAGATGTCTGATGAAGACATCATGAGAATTAGAACTTGCACTGCGAAAGTACACATTTCAGAGGATGACAATGCAAGCTCTATTTCCCAAGATACGGTGGAACCTAAAGATAAGGGAAAAGCCATTAATCCCCGAAACTGGGGGAATGTTGAAATTGATGAATCAGAAATGGACCCAGAAATTCAAAAGGCCATACTGACAGAATATAATGCTGCTTGGGATGCCAAGCGTATTGATAAATCCACACCTGAAAGGTCTAAAGAAATGTATAGCCCAGTTCACCAGACTACATTGGTTGAAAAAACCAATGATATAGAAGCTCCTCGAATTGGGAGACCAGTTGATCAAGTTGCAAGTAGCTTGCAACCTATGTGTGGAACATCCAAAGCAATCACAGACCAGCTGGAAGCACAACTTGGGCACATTGTGAATGGGAAGAACTGCGCAGAGAAGGGTACCAAAATTGTGGAAACTAAGCGCACAAGACTGACCAAGCCTTCGGAACAAATTGCACCTGGAAGCCATCTTGATTGCATACTTAGTCGAGCATCTGCAAAGGGAAAACATCCCGGATATCCTGCAGACAATGATGACAACTTATCTTCTGAATCGGATTCTTCTACTGAGAATGATCATGGCACTGGAGGGTGTAAGAATAGGCATTGTAAGTTGAACATAAAGTCTGACCCACCTGAGAAATATAATGGTACTCCGAATGTGCAAACATTCTTGAAGTTCAGCACGGAAGTCACTGAATACTTACAGGATGCAAATATCCATCACAGTCAATGGGTATTCTGAGCATCAAAGTACTTATCTGAATCGGCATATGAATGTTATCTTGCAGTAGCTGCAGATGATCCTTTCATATGGAACCTGAAGGATTTCTTGATTGAGCTTTATAATCATTGTTTCCCAATTACTTACCAACTTGAACAACACACCAAATTGAAAAGATTCTATCAAGGTAGTTGGACTGTTCATCAATACTGTATGAAATTAAAAGAATTATTCAATACTGTCGGTGTGATAGACAAGCAAGAGAAGATTCATAAACTTTGGTCTGGATTCACAACCACAATTCAGGAGGGATTGTGGCAAAAGGAACTACACCTGGAATACTCGACCTATGCTGAAGTCAAATGCGTAGCAGCACTGGTAGAAGTGGTTGAGAATGTTAAAAATCAGCACAAGACCAACTCAAATGGTCAGAACATTAATTCACACCCCGGGAACCGCAATGGTGGGATCAGACATTACCATGGTTCTGTTCTAGCAAAAGTTGAGAAAGATGAATTGCAGGCTTTGAACAGAGATCAAGTATCTGACTCACAACAGAAAAGTGGGAGTCCTTGATCTGCAAATATGAAGCAGAATCCCACCAAAACTAATCAAGGTGAAAAGCTTTCCCAAAAAGAAGCACGGGAATTGTGTGCTGCTGGGAAATGCTTCACTTGTAAGGAAATTGGGCACATTTCTCGTGGTTGTCCTCAAAAGAACTCGGTGAAGTCTGACAAGAAACACACACCACCTGGTTTGACCACAAATAATATTGAGTGGGATCTATTAAATAATGTTGAGCAACAGTGTAAGGAAGCAGAAAGTACAATGAATATTGACCAACTTACCATTGGCATGTTGAACTGGGAGTCACAGATGGGCCCAGAACATGCATATCCATTTTGGAATTCAACAAATTCTTACACTCTTCAGGAGGAAGACTTGCTAACAGACTCTGAAACTTGCAGTTTAATGCCTGGACAACAATCAGTCAGTGACTCTAGGAGTGTCAGCTTCTTTGAACTCAATGAAAACTGTGTACATTCTCATCCTGGGATTTCCGATGATTCAGAGGGCAACGTACAATGGTTTATTTTACTAAATAGCATTCAAGTACCTCAGGGACAACTAGCTGGATTGCAGAGGAATGCATCAGCGGTGAAGGATATAGGCCATAAAGTGCCGAAACCAATAGTTGTTGCTGTTTGAATTAATGGCGAGCCAGCGAGAGCTCTCATTGACACAGGATCACTTGGCGATATTATATTGTCAAAACTTGCAGATCAACTCAATGTTCAAAAGTCGGTATTAGCAACTCCCTTACTGCTCCAACTTGCTATTCAAGGCTCACAATCTAAGATAAATTATGAGACTCATGTCAAATTGGAATATCAACAAATTTCAGAGAATTGATACTTAGATATTGCGAACATTGCAAACTATGTAATTCTTGGTACTCCATTCTTGTACCAGCACCAAGTCAACACGTGTTTATCGCACGCAGGGGTTCGTCTAGAAGACAAGATAAATATATAATCAAAGTAGTACGGTCGACGTAGCAAGTACCTAGAAGACAAGATAAATATATACTATTGTATCTGTCAGTAAAGTGTTCGTATAGTGAGAGAAAACGTATCGAACATACATCAAAGGTGGTAACACAAAGGAGGGCGAAAGTAAGAAAGGTAAGGTACGAAGGTATCAAGACCTCTAATAAATATTGTGTAGCTAAGAGATAAGAGACGGAAGTATAAACGAAACTCGTATGAGCATAGGTAAGTATCCGATGGCTAGCTATTATCATATAGAGTCCGTCGGGATGCACTTACACAGCGTCCGTATCTCAACACTCCCCCTCGCTGTGTTAACCGCGGACACCCATAACTTCTCGGAAGTGCTCAAACTTGACGCGACCGAGAGCTTTGGTCATACAGTCAGCGACCATCTGATCTGTAGGGATGTATCTGATCACCGCTTTGTTGAGTTCAACGATTTCCCGAACAAAATGAAAGCGAGTATCAATATGCTTTGTGCGCATATGAAAAGTGGCGTCAGTAGTGAGGCGAATGGCACCTTGATTGTCGTCGTAAAGTAGAGTTGGCGACTCGATGAGGGTAGGGTGCAATTCAGCAAGGAGTTTGCGAAGCCAAAGAAGTTCCTTGACAGCGTGAGTGATTGCAACGTACTCGGATTCAGTGGAGGAAAGAGTGACGAGGTCTTGTTTCTTGGAGCTCCAGGAGATAACACCTTGACCAAAGAAGAAAGTATAACCACTGATGGATTTCCTGTCGAGGTCAGATGCGAAATCGGCATCAGAATAGCCGTAGAAGGCGAGAGAGTTTCCTCCAAGAACAAGTCCTTTGTCCAAAGTTCCGTACACATAACGAATAACGCGCTTGAGGTGTTTCATATGAGTCGAAGTGGGAGAGGACATGTATCGAGACAAAACGGAGACAGCGTAGGCGATATCGGGTCGAGTACAGTCAGATAGGTATATCAGGCTGCCAACACCGATACGATAAAGCGCCGTGTCTTCACGAGAGAGAAGGGTTGCCGAGACAGAAGAGGATGATGGAGTAAGATCAACTCCTTCTTCAAGCGGAGTAACGCAAGGTTTAGCTTCGGCGAGACCCATTCTTTCGACGATAGAAAGGATGTAGGCATGTTGAGCGAGGACGATAGTGTGATTAGACCGATCGCGAGTCACTGTCATGCCTAACAGCCAGTTGATATCTCCTATATCCGAAATATTGAAGTGACCCTTGTATTTGTCCTTGAATCGGACTGAGGTTTCATCAGAATTGGCAACGATGGTGAAGTCGTCAGTAGCAACGCCAAGAATGACGAAGGATTTGCCAGAGAATCTGTAGAACACACAAGGATCGGCCATGCTGGCCTTGAACTTCATGCTTCCAACGAGAACTTTCTTGTTCTTGTCATACCACTCTGCTGCTCCTTGACGGCTTCCGTAAAGAGGACGATTAAGGCGACAGACGGGTTTTCGAATGGATGATATGTTGGATTTGGGAGTGTAGAAGTCGAGTAAATGAGGAGGTAGTTCCATGAAGATAGTGTGATGGAGGTCAGCTTGTAAGTAAGCGCTTTCAACGTCAATCTGTTGGATCGAAGCGTCGATAGAGGCACCAAGAGCGAGGATAAGGCGGAGAGAGCCTTTGCGTACAACGGGTGCCCAAGTTTTGTCAAAATCGAGTCTGTAGACTTGACTGTACCCGCCGACACATATTCGAGCTTTATATTTAACGACTTCTCCTTTGGGTCCAAGCTTCTTCCGCAAAGCAACTACGCACTTGGCAACGTTCGTGTTGTTGTCCGGGCGTTCCACGATATCGAACGTATTGTAGGTTGCAAGTCGATTAACCTCGGTCTGGTAAGCTTCACCCCATTGACTCGCCTCGGGGCTTAGTAAAGCATCGCCGAGCCGAAGAGGATCTCCGTTGATTGCCAAAAGAGCTAATTCGACAACTCGACTTTTCCAACTGTCACTCAACTCGTCGTCGTTGTCTATTTCTGATCCAACGGCGTTATACTCGACCATTAACGCCTTAAATTCCTCGGCTAATCCACCTCGTTTAGTGACGGCCGATTCCCTGAACGATAATTCGCTCAGCAAGACCATTGGAGGCAGAGGAGTCATGGACATTCAAGTGACGAAGGGTTCCAGCTCTTCGAAGATGAGTGTTGAACTTGTTATTCACAAATTCACCACCTCGGTCCGACCCAAAAATCTTGATCTCCTCGACGCCGCGTTGAGTTTTCGCGAAGGCTTCAAAGGTGACATAATTGTCATAGGCCTCAGATTTTTCGGCGAGGAAATAGGGAAGGATTTCGGTCGAGGACACATCAGCTACTGGTTGGAAGTAATACACTCCACCGAGGCTTCGGGTTCGCGCAGGTCCCCAGAGATCACTGACAACCTTATCGCCATAGTTCCTGTACTCGGTCGTGCTTTCCTTGGGGAACGGATGACGAGTAGCCTTGGCTTTGGCACATACGTCACAAAAAGGTCTGACAGTGGGTATTTCGACATCTGGCAAGTCATCAACCAGCTTGTTCTTCGAGATGCTGATACAGGTATCGAAATTGAGGTGTCCAACGAGCGTGTGGAATTCAAGTAAGTTTAGAGTGCGCTTAGTGGCCAAACTCGCAAGATGCACTTTATGAAAGAAGGGTCCGTCATGCACTTGGTAGAGTCCTCGAACGTTAGGTACCTCACCAATAACTCGACGATTCGGTTTCGGGGAGAGGATCGTACAGAAGCCGTCTTCAATTTGAAGAGAGCATCCAGCGCGGTCGAGTTTAATGACGGATATGAGGGTGTAGGACATATTAGGTGAGTAGAGTACGTCCTTGAGAGTCACGGTGGTCCGCTTAGCATTTCCTTTCATAGGAAAAGAGATGACCATGTCACCTTTACCGGTCGCTGTGAACGAACGTCCGTCAGCAGCACGAATGGGCTCAGGTTCAATCTCTTGAAAGTCGGTCATAGCATCACGATCAGGAGTAAAGTGAGAGCTTGCACCGCTATCTATGATCTTGCCGTGCTCTAGATCAGGGTCATACTCTTGCGACCTTAGGGCTTCGTTCACTTCGGTATGATTATCGAGAGAGAAAGTGTGAACGTGAGGAGGAATGGACGAATTTCCGCTGTGGATGAGAGCTGGATCGAGGAACGAGTAATCGTGTTCGGATCCATCGGTAATGGCTGACAAGGCCAGATTCTCTTCAACGGGAGAAGACTCCTCTGCAACATTAGCAGTCTTTTGGTCTTTCTTCGTCTTCTTTCCTTTCCTCTGCCAGGGAGCTTGTCCCTCCTTAGCCCCTCCTGGACCATAGCACTGCGAAGTCTTGTGGCCCTTCTTCTTGCAGTTCTCACACACTATATCATCCTTCTTGGATGAATTGTTACCACCTTTAGCTGGAGAGCTACTTGAGCTCTTGGAAAACGGAGAGCCGGCTACGAACTTTGCATCGGATATCATTGCGGCATTCTCGGCTTCACGTTTAGCATTCTTCATCGCAACTCGACCATCGTACTCTTCGTAGATCGGAGCGAGCAACATATTGACAGATAGGGTCTGTCCGACGGCTGACACACTTGCAGAGACGTTTCGAGCGATTGCCTGGTAGGAATCCGGAAGAGAGAGTTTGAGGTACGCAATATACGTTCCCTCAGGAATCGGATGTCCCATAGCAGTGAGTGATTCATAGAGATTATACATCTTGCTGATATGAGCATGGATGTCTCCGTCTTCAGCAACGCGCATCGTTTGGAGAGTGGCAAGGATAGAGGTCTGGGTAACGTCACCCTTTCGTTCAAATAGGCGACAGAGCTCAGTCCAAGCCTTACACGCAGTCGACTCGGATTTGATGGAGTTGAGCGTGGTCTCGGATACGCACTGGTAGATGATGTTACGAATTTCGGCCTCACGTTGGTCGAACTCGTCAACCTTATCATAGATTGCTTCGAGGTCGTCATCGGATAGGGGCGTAATGTCAGTTACGGCGGCTGTTTTGTAGAACTTCCCATTCCTTTCGACCGGCATCGAGGGAGCTTTGATGCGGCCAAGGAGATGCCTTCGAAGACCAACTTTGCTACAGATGTGTACGTTGGCTTTCTCCTTCCAGCTATGCCAGTTGGAGCCATCATCCTTTAGCTTTGGAAGGAAAGATACTTTGTAAACGTTGTCAGACATATTGCCGGGGCCCATAACCTATCGCACGCAGGGGTTCGTCTAGAAGACAAGATAAATATATAATCAAAGTAGTACGGTCGACGTAGCAAGTACCTAGAAGACAAGATAAATATATACTATTGTATCTGTCAGTAAAGTGTTCGTATAGTGAGAGAAAACGTATCGAACGTACATCAAAGGTGGTAACGCAAAGGAGGGCGAAAGTAAGAAAGGTAAGGTACGAAGGTATCAAGACCTCTAATAAATATTGCGTAGCTAAGAGATAAGAGACAGAAGTATAAACGAAACTCGTATGAGCATAGGTAAGTATCCGATGGCTAGCTATTATCATATAGAGTCCGTCGGGATGCACTTACACAGCGTCTGTATCTCAACAGTGTTATATCCATGCCAAACCCCACCAGGCCTTCCGGCTTGATTCCCTAGCCTATCGATCACTCTTCGACATTCCGACATTCCGGTCGATCAATCAATCACTGATCAACGCTCCGATGCTCCGATCGATCAATCGATCAATCGGTCATTCGAACAACTGGTCGATCAATCGATCCATCGATTCATTCACGAGTTTGTTTCCAAGTCCAATCCCAATCCCGATCAACTTCGAATGGTGCCCCTTGGGATGATGGCTTCGGAACAACCTCGGATACATCACCTGACACTCCGTCATCATTATCGATGCATTCCCATGCCTGTCGGCTCTCAGGAAACGCCATTATTGTATTATTTCTAATCTTTCTCACTTATTGTCTTTTATTTAACAATTAGGATTACTTGTATATAAGGTTAGATACCTTGTACACTATTCCTCAGTTTCAATATTGACTTGGGTTGCCTTGGGTTCCATCCCAGTCACTCCTCTTCCTTTTATTGTCGCTTTACTGTCTATCATCGTCCGAATCCATTCTAGAACCACTCGGTGTAGTGAGGATCCATCCTAATAGACGGAACAAGGTTCGCTTCACTCCTACGTGTCTTCCAAACCATTCGGTCCCTTCGAGTCCCGATCGTTCCCACGATCCTTCGGCCTATACATCGGCCGCTTCGGACGCTATATCAAAGCTTCGGATGCTATATCGAAGCTTCAGACCACTCATCGGCAACTTCAGCCATCTCAGTCCCTCCTCGGAAGCACGGCCCTAACAACACGGCATTCAATGATGCCCAGGTATTAATTGGAAGCACAGAGTCTCTGCCAATACAGGGGCCTGCTGTCACTCAAATTGCTTCGCAAGCTATGTCAGTATATGAGAATCAGTTGGAAACTGTTTGGGAACAGCTCACTGAATATGCAAGGCCTATTTGTCATAGCCTTGCTGAAACAGAGCTACCACCCTTGCAAGCAATTAATCATCGGATACCACTAATTGATAGAGGTAAGATTTACCCTTGGCACCTATCACGTTGCCCTGAATGATTCCATACTGCTTGGATTGAAAAACGAGATGCTTATATCAGGAGTGGTCATTGGCAAATGACAAGTGCAGGTAATACAATGCCAATGCTTTTGATTCTGAAAGCTAATGGAGACCTTCGCATTGTAGTTGATATGTGGGCTTGGAATGACAACACACATAAGCTTACATCTCCTTTGCTTGACATAGATGGGATACTAAGGCAAGCAGCCCGTGCAAAATACAGGTCAATCATTGATGGTAAAGATGCATATGAGCAGATTCGAATTGTACCTGAGGATGTTCCAAACTTGACAGTAACAACACCAGATGGGAACATGGTGAGTTTGGTGGTTGTCACAAAGAGGTGACGACAGTGGCAAGACTGAGTGGAGGCTTAGGCAGAAACGGACAGATACTGATCCCAACGACAAAGTTATATTCATAATAAATACAGAGTAGTAAGCAAAGACATACCTGATCCCAATGACAAAGAGGTCAAGATGAGGGATCAGGCTGTGGGGGCTGGCTTATATATACAAAGGCAAGGTGCGGGAACAATGGTGTCATACTGTACAGTTCAGGAACAAGGAATGAAGCGGAATGGACTGGAAGGTTCCAGATCGATTGTGATAGGTAAAAGTGATGGAATGATGTATTGTAAAGAAAGGGAAAATAATAGGGGTCGCTCACTTCATGACATTACCCCCCTCCTTATGACCATTGCCCTCGATGGTCAAATCTGCACTGCCCGGGGGTGCTTTTTGTGGAATTTTCGGACAGTAGCTGGGGCGTTTTCCAGATTCTGTGTGGGTTCCCAAGAATTATGTCCAACATCGTAACCTTTCCATTTCACCAGATACTCTAACTTCTTCCATCTAACCCGACTATCCAAGACTTGATGTGCTGCCATGTGTGACAAAGCGTCAGCCTGAGTATTGGCCTTGCCCAGATGGTGAGTTAGCTTAAAATCAAACCATGATAGCCATAATGCCCATCGTGCTTGTCAACGACTGAGGTCCTGAGCAGTTTGCCAGAATTCGAGGTTTGCGTGGTCCGTGAGGATTTCAAATGGCTGTGGTGATCCTTCAAGAAAGTTCCTCCAGTCCTTCAATGCTTCAATGATGGCTAGCATTTCACCGTCATAAATCCCGTAGTTTTGTTCTGCTGGCTGCATGGATGCGGAGCGGAATGCCATGGGGTGCCACTGACCGTCGTCTTGCAGTTGCATTAGGGCCCCTCCGGTCGCAAAGCCTGATGCATCCACTTCAAGTCATGAGAGCCTGTCTGGGTCCCAAAGAGCCAGTACTGGTGCTGACACAAATGCTTCCCTCAGGGTGTCGAATGCCTGTTGCTGATGTGTTCCCCAATCAAAGCTGGTGTCTTTACTGGTGAGATCGTTCAGAGGTCGTGCTATGCAGGCGAAGTTCTGTATGAACTGTCGATAAAAGTTAGCAAAGCCCAAAAATCCCCTTAGCTCCCGTAAGTTCTTTGGGGTTGACCAGTCACAGACTGCAGCTACCTTCACTGGGTCCATGCGCACCTCCCCTTCCGATATCACTAACCCCAGGTACTTGATCTGAAGTTCTTCAAACTCACACTTTTCCGGTCGTAGATAGAGGCCGTGTTTCTGCAGTCGCATTAGTACTTCTCATACCACCTGTCGGTGCTCTTGTAATTCATTGCTGAAGATGAGGATGTCGTCTAAGTAGACTGCTACTTTCCCTGCTGCCACGAGGTCGGAGAAAATGGAGTTCATGAGGGCTTGAAAGGTGGCTGGGGAGTTAGTGAGACCAAAGAACATTACATGGGGTTCGAATAATCCTCTGTTGGTTGCAAAAGCAGCCTTCCATTCATCACCCTCCTTGATTCGAACGTTGTTGTAGCCCCATCGAACATCAAATTTGGTGAAGTACCGTGCTCCTTGCAAGCGACTAATGATGTCGGCTACGAGTGGAAGGGGGTAACGGTTCTTTATGGTGACCTGATTAAGTTTCCGGTAGTCTTGTATGAAGCGGAGTTTCCCATCCTTCTTTTTCACAAAGAAGACTGGTGAAGACAGTGGTGACTTGGAGGGGTGGATGTAGCCTTTTTGAAGGTTGTCATCTAAGAACCGATCAAGTTCAGCTCGCTCATTCAGTGACATGGGGTAGACCTTGGTGCGCATCGTTTTGGGTGCTCCTGGGATCAATTCGATTGCGTGGTCCCAGGGTTGGTGTTCTGGCAGGCGTTCAGAAGCGGTTTCAGAAAATACCTTTTTGAAATCCCGATAGGGTTCTGGGACCATCTCCTCGAAGGTTTTCAGGGGCTTGGCTTTGTGGGTCTGTTCGGCTAG